>NCKU01002396.1:0-19356 GCA_003675995.1 Dinothrombium tinctorium
TTCTTTAATTTAAATTGTTCGTCTTAAATTTCTGTGCACAGTCAACAGTGGTGAAAACCATGTAAACATTACTTCTTCCTTACGCAAACAATTTTAGTGAGGTGTTCACAAATGAGAGCAAATAAAAGTGCAAGAAACGCAAAAAATTAACAATTTTTGGAATTTACGATTCTTCCCAGGCAAAATAATGATAATCCGCGAGAATTTTCATTCAATTGCCGGCTTTCGATCTTTGACCGAGTTTCGATTAAGCATCAATATTTTGCAATCAAAGAATTAAGCGTTCCCTCAGAAGTAATTTTTCCAGCTCAATTTCGACTTGTAATCTTCTTTTATCCTTGTTTTCCCATTAAGCAAATAAATCATGAAAACGGGCGAAATTTGTTTCCTCCATTCTTCCTTTAATAGTAGCAAAAACTAATGAGCCGCGTTCTGTTTACTGACCGAAAGATTCGTTACTTTGTCCCAAAAGTAGGATTATTTACTCACTATCATATGAATTCTCTTTGTTGCATTGAATGTTTTCCAAAGCAGGAAATTTGATCAAAAGATGCTTGCGTTTGAAAACTAATTAAAAATTCAATCATCGAACAAATTAAAATCATGTAAAACTCAATTTCGATAAAGCAAATGCAACATTTCGATCTCACACAATGTGTGGCATGTCCATCGAATTTGAATACTTTTGATCTTTTTATATTTGTATAGAATAAGACAAATTAAGGCTTCTATTTACAAAATTTAACAAAAACAGTTTTCGAAACAAAAGTATCGCTTCCTTTATTTCAGAAGACATGGAAATGAGTGAACGTGTGATGAGTATTAAGAGCATATAAATCAAACTTTCGCTATTTTCGTTTAGACGTAAATGTGACCTTTCGATTCGAGGCACGAGTCATTCAAGAAAAAATTTATTTAATTTTAACTTATTTTCGATCAAAAGGCGTGTTTGATTTAATAAAAAATTGAATGTTTTTTCAATAAGGATAAAAATAAGATAATTGATGTAAACACGTATAACACTATTTTCAATAATGCGCATAACAGCTTATTTTCGGCATTAATGCTCACAAAGCTAAAATCATACTGCTTAAGTAGACTTATAATTGAGTTTTAAAAATTCAAAAAATATTTTATATAAATTATAATATGTATTTTGTGGCGTGCACGTTTGCCACACATATCAACAACAGTTGCCATCCGAAGAGTTATATGCGTAAGTCGTCTACTTCGCGCTTTGCAACTGCAGCAAAGCATGACCAACTTGGCTATCGCAATATGCATGCATAAAATACTGCACTCAATGCAATCAGAACGCTTTGCCGAACGTTTGCATGCTCGCACCTTCACTCGCACTTTCACTCTCGACTAGCTCGGCAACCGCGTGAGTATTCTCATTGCTTTCTCACATTTTGTATTTGTAAATAACAAAGTCTCGATTTTGATCATAAAATCCGTTGCGCTTTAACCCGAACATGAACTATTGTGACGCTTAGGCCCGATTCATCACAATATAAAAATATATTTCTTCGAGAATATTTTCGATTCAAGTATATTCCCTCAAAATTAAAATCAAAAGCTTCATTGAGTACATTATATAAATTTTCTTGACCGGTTGGATAGATCTTCAATCGCATTTTAAATGTTTTTGATGTCTGTTGAAAATTTAAGAAATTAGAATTTTTCCGATAGTTTGAAAAATGCTTCTGCAACAAATTGTCTCATGCTAAAAGGCTTTAGGGGAGAGGACGCGCTTTGAGGTACACTCGTGGCCACATTAATATGCTAGCTTTTCTGTTTAAAAATTAAAATTTTCAATGGATAAGATAATGTGGCCGCGAGTGTACTAGATGATGAGTGTCTGAGTTAACCACGGTAACACATGGCGATAATCCGAGAATACACGCTTTTTTCAAGAGCTTTTTAGAGTCTACACTTTATATTTGTTCTTACCGAGTGGCCAATATAGGCTTCTTCAGTCTATAATATGACTTTATCTATTGAAACTATGAGTGTCGATTTAACTAAAAGATTATGTAAGGTTAAAACCCGTCGTTTACTGCGAAAAAATATTGGTTTTAGAAACATTGTTTCTTTGGAGGAAACAAATTTTGTTAAGTTTTCTTGAATTTTTTTCTCGTTGTAATTTTGCTTAAACTATGAAAAGTGGAAAGACGAAACTCAGCATTAGCAAAGTAACAAATATTTCGTTCTTCTGATCGATCGCCATTTCTTCAAAAAAATTTGCTTTTCGCAAACTTTTGAAACAAGATTCATGGTTTGTGTCAAAATAAATTGGTAATAAACTCAAATATAAATGAAATAGATTGCAAGAACCAATTACTTTTTGAAGGTAAGTCTTGAAAATTTGACGTGTAATTTGTGACCTAAATTTCAATTTATTTGCTATCAAGCTTTTTTATATTCTTTATTATTACTTTAATATGGAAAGCGAAGACTTACAGTAAATCAATTTTCATGATCTTGTCTTTGCCAAAAATAAAAAACAATCAAATTTGTATGAGCGTTTATAAACTGACTAAGATCGATTAATTTTTTACAAACTGCGACATTATAACAAAGATAAACTATTTATTATGATTTTCGAAGTAACTTTTTATAAACTAACTTTTAGAAAGTAAAGGTGGCTTTGTTGGCGATTGTTAATATTTCTTTTGACTGCAATTTTTATTTTAATTGCGCAAAGTAACCTAATGTGTCAGATCCTGAAAATTAGAGTTTTTTAAACATTATGTTAGATAATGTTTAACATTTTGTGTGATACTATATTCCGTCACAATATGTGGCATTCGATTTCTTCGCATTCCACTTTTTCTCATTACTAGTACTATATTGTTACTATATTGTAGTAACATGCTGAAATTTAAATAAAATTTAAAATAAATTTTTAAATTTAATTTTATTTAATTTTATTTTACTAACTTTGATTAATTTTTTAACTTTTTTCAAAAAGAATTTGTTGGATAACAGTTTGCTTCTTGTTTCTTGACTCCCTAGCCGCCATATTTTTATAGCTCGAATCGATCAGCATGCCTCCTTATTTCGAATAGTACGGCATGCCGCATATTGTAAGTGAATACGGTAACTTTGAGCTAAGGGTCAAACCTTACTTTCTTATGCTAGAAAGACTTGAATTTATGCTCAACTTATTGCATTCGAATCATTAATCAATTTTCATTTTTATATAACTTTTCTATCATTAATATTAATGAAAATTTCTGATTCAATTTTTGATGCTTAAATAAAAATAAAATTTGATCGCCTCCCGAAAAAAGTGAAAGTGTTTACTTTTTCACTTTATATTATTTTTAAATTCATCACTGTTAAGTGCTGCTTTTTGTTTTTCTTCACTCATTGTTAGGCATTCTTTCAGTCTTTTCTTTTTTCAGCCTCTTTTTATTAACTCTTTCATCTCTCATAGTTTGCTCACTTGCTTATCACTTTCAATAAAGTGGACATTTTATATTTAAATGTCAGGGAGTTTGGGCGTTGGCAAATGCGCTTCGCCGCGCGAATTTTTTTATTGTAACGCTATCATGTCATGTTAACTTGTTTTTGAACGCTTACACTGCGAAAAAACATCTTAACGGACCGATAAAACTGGTCACTTTTGCACCTTGACAAAGAGAGTGGTTTGTTCTGCTCGGCAAAGAGTTTATATTTTTGCACTTCTGTGATGATAACTTGATTGGTAAAAGAATGACTGAGATGCCTTTTAACTCACAATCAATTAATAAAACAACTTTATCATTTTCTTTCTTATCTCTTAAAGAATTTGACTAACTTTTCATTATTCGTATAATTAATCATTTGAAAAAGGTGTTAATCAAGCCTTAAAAGCAAAAATATTTAAATTATTGAGTGGTAACCCATTTTCAAATGAATTATGAACTGACTTTTTCGAATTGATTGCGATGAAAAGTTATCGTTAATTACGCAAAACTTTCTGCTGTCCGAAAATGATTCATAAAGCCACATTAAGAAGGCTTATCAGTACTATCGCACTGAATACGCTAACCGAATACCATGATTGGATGTGGAAACGATCATAAAACAGAATCGAATAGCTTGAAAACGACAATGAAAATTTTTCACAAAATGTAGCGGAAAAAGAATCACAAAAAATTGCGTCGCGAGTAGAGCTTGAAAATATAAGATTTTAATAAGCGATTGTAAAATACATTTATTAAAAATTATTTTTGTATATTTTTATCAGTCGAAAATTACAATTTCATCACTGCTTTAGATATCCTCACTTTATTCTTCGCTAATTTCGATTTTTCTTCATTTCGAACTTGAGAATTTCGATTTAATTTTAGAATTAAGTTTTAAAATAGTACATTAACTTGAACAGCGAGCAATTTTTAAACATTTTTATGTTTCATAATTTGAATTTTAATAAACTTTTCATTAAACTTTTTTTATGATAATAGAATACTCTTATATTAAAAGATCAAGTGATTATTCTCATAAATTTAAAAAAAATATTTTAAATTTTAAAAAATTATGTTATATCATTAATCTTGTACGCCGTTTATTAAAAAAATATTTTAAAAATTTTAATTTGTAGCGTGCACGCGAAGTGCAAGCGATATCGCCTACACTCATCGTATAAAGATTTACACGCGTAAATCTTTGCACTTTTGCCCTTTGCAACACAGCGAAGGATGGCCACATCGATATGCAGTAATGCGATAGCAATAATTTGTGTATAAAAACTGAATGTAAAATGCGTATTTTGCTCTTTCGCCAACCTTTGTTCATATGAAACTCTACTCTCCATTTCGCTCACAACGAGCCCGACATAATCAAGTGTCCCAATCCGCCGTATCGCCTACCGATACTCGTACCCGTACAACGACTCCAACTCACATACCTACCATATCTTCTGTAAATTCCTCTCGTTAAGCGCATTTTGTATTCGTGATTTGTCAATAAAGTGTCCGTCTAACTCTAAAAATCCGTTGCGCATTCATCGAACCTAGATTATTGTGACGAAAAGACCCAATCGTCACAAATTATACTCTGTAATTACGATATCATTTTATTTTTAATTTAATTTTTAAAATATTAATCTTATAAATCTTACAAAAACTTTAATGCTTCATTCAAATCAATTGTAGATTGAATTTGAAACTTTTCTTTCACGAATAAAAAATGAAAGACCGATCTTTAAAATAAATATTTGAAGAAAATGATTTTCGGAGAATTTCATTCAAAATTTCTACCACTTATTTCTGATTAACCACAATTTTAGCAAACATCGTAAGTTTTGATAATAATATGTTAATGTTCATTCTGATACTACTACATTAAACAGAAATTTAAAAATGAGTGTTTAGTTGCCAAAAAAGTATCTTGAAAATAATAAATTGAAATTGAAATTAAGAACTCTTTTGAGCAAGGCTTTTTCTCAAACAAGTGAATGATGCACATGAAATTATTGGTGTCAAAGATACAAATGATGTAGATCTTCTAAAACGTCTCTGATTTTCTAATTTTCTTAATAAGATTCATTTTTCTGTAATTTTTATAATTAATTATTTAAAAAGAGTTAGTTTCTATAAAAACTCGACCATTTAATTTTAATTTGATCTCTCCGGACCCAATTCTACTAATTTTCGTTAAAACACTCACATGATCGAATGAAAAATACTCGCTTTCATTTTTCAATCGAAAAACTTGTAGCGTTATGATTGTCTGCTAAATTTCTGAATAATGTTCGTCTTTTTTTTTTATTTCCACAGTTTATTTTACTTTTTAACTCTTAACTTTAGTTTATTTTAATCTATCTCATGCTTTCAACAAATACACAGCTATTATCTTAAAACATATGTCGCCTTAGTTTTGTTTAGAATGCATGTAAAATCATTTGAAAGGCAATAAATTTAACAAAAATTTCTCAGTTTTGAACTGTTTGCTTTTAAATTTCGACTCCGTATACATTTCGTTATAATAAAGTGCTAAACATTTTGAATTCTTCATGAAGCCATTTGTCTCGAAAGAAAAACAATTTGATGGCTATTTAAAGGTTTTGAGGTAGTCAAAATTTGCGTTCGCTTTATGCTGTTAACCTCATTCGTTTTTGTTTTCTGTTGATTAATCTCACAATGTTTGTTTAATACAAAAGCAATAGGAAAACGACATAAATAGAGGTTAAGAACTTAATGTATAAAGCTGTGCTCTTTGTCACTGCATTGATGGCTATATTGACTTAAGACACGAGAAATATCGCCTTGGGAATAACTGCAAGCAATTTACTTCTGATGTATTATTTGATTCATGAAGTAAAGAACTTCTCACCAAGAGTTGCATCACAATTTAAGAACTTTTGCAATTATTGTTCGCATCAATTCAAGCGTCAGGTTAATATGTTGTCAAAAAAAATCATCTTTCGCGACAAAGTGTAATCCTTCACTGTAATCTTTCATTTCACCGAAGTGAATACTGAACTTTGATTCTCATCCTATTTAGGAGAGAGATTTCAAATTAAAATCTTAAAGATATTTGCCCTGTTCGCCATTTCTTTTGCTTTATATAATTTCCACTGGGAAACAATATAAAAGTGCTATTTGTGGCAATAAAAGGAACCTGCGATGATCATGTACACCTTATTTTTAATCTCACTATTTGTTTTTATTTTTACAGGTAAGAAACTTTGTAGAAAATGAATCGAAATGAGTTTTTCCGCTTTCGAATATGGTCCAGTTACACATTAAAGTATCGATTTTTTAAATTAAGTACTAACAACCTTTCTATATTTTCAACAATTTTTGAATCACTCATCATATTTAAAAATCGATGAAAGTTTATGAACAAATTAAGCAACTAAATAATAGTTGGGAATCAAACTGGAACGCGAAACCGAAATAAAAAGCAAAAAAGTCTCAAAAATACGAAGAATTTCTGATGAAAAATTTTATTGTTTTTAACTTTTTCATTTCACTGTGAATTCTACTAAATATTCTTTTCAAATCAAACAACGACAATTTTTATATTTCTAATTCCATTTCAAATTTGTTCAGTGCTTTATTTTGATTTACAGGCTTTTCAAATACTTCAATTTAATTATTTACGCATAAATTTGCTTCTATTTATTTGATCAATAAAATTAAAATGGCGACGGTTCGCGACTCTGAAAATGAATGGACAAAATGCTCTAAAGAGGTCAAAATTAAAATAATTCAAATAGCGCGATTCATAGCAAAATTTAAGTTTTAATTATGTTCAAATTGATACGCTTTAATTTTCAGTGTTAACAATGCGATTTGTTTGAAAAATTTGCTTTTCCCGAAAGAATTGACAAAGTAAAACGAAAGAACCATTTTATTTTCATTTTAATCTAATTTTCACGATCATTTTTTTCTGTTTACATTTGTGCGCTGTTTATTTTACGCTTTTGATCCTCTTCTTTTGTAGCTAATAAAATGCAATTGCGTTCAGTGACATTTAGTTTGATGAAAAGTTTGAGCGCATAAATTACCACCGAGCAACTTATTTCTATACATTTTCTGCATACGTAATTACAGTGAATACATGTGCATCGCATCTTCCTACGTGAATAGTGAGAAAGCAAACTTCAATTAAAAGTTTCGATTTTTCACTTTTTCGGCTTCAAGGGCATATTTTTATCATTTTCAACACTAGAGATTATTATCAACCATAGGTTTCTGTGAAATTAACAGTTAATGATTAAATTTTCATTTTTATTGAAAACCGCTAATTTATACTTAAAATCTGTATCTTAAGTGAATTCTTGCAACCTCTTTTGACCAACTGCCTAATTTTCAACTGTTTTTACTTTAAAAGCAAAATTTATTTTGCATTGCATCATATTCATCGTTTTCTCTGAAGCGATTAAAATGCACAAATCAAAACGTTCCATCATGTTTATTTTATTCTATTAGGTATTCTATACGATTTTACATTTACAATAAAAAGCAAATGCATAGATAAAATATAAAAATTAAATACAAGTAAACATGCATAATAAAAAAATTTAAGAGTAATAATGATAACCGATATAATTTCAAACAAATTTAAAGTTCTAGAAATAGCCAATCCCCTTCATGTTAAATTAATTCGTGGAAAATAGGAATAATTGAATATATAAGATAACTGAATTGGGAATCAATCAGGTGATATCTAAACTCTGAATCTACTTTTGCACGGCTCTTTAAAAAGATAACGGATAAAGCTAAATCGATTCCAAAAAAGTAAGATGAACTTCAATCAAACATTAAAAACAACTTTTTTAGATATTAGAAGCGAATCAAAATTAAACTCATACAAAAAATAAACGGTTTAAATCAGCATAAACAATATCTTGTTAATTTTTATGCTCCTTGAAGCCATTTTATAGATAGTTCAAGAGTCTATTAATCTGTTCTGATTTTAAACGTTTTGTTATTTTTCATTATGATAGCTAAAAAGATTTAAATTCAATCATCACTCATTTCATAAAGGAATTGTACAAAATCAATTATTCAAAAGAAATAGCAATGAATTTATTTAAAGCTTCTTTTTACAAAGCTTATCTTAAGGGCTTTTGCTTCATTTGGCTAAATAGCTAAAGTTCACAAAACAATGAGATAAAAATTATTTTTCTTTATTTCTAAGCTCGAAAATTTGTATTTCTTGGAGCATATTATAGATCTCGAAGGTACTTTTCTTTATTGAATTTTTAAACATCAAAGATTTTGAAAATTAATTTTCGCCAAAAACGATATTTTTATCAAGCCTCCTAATAGTTTTCATATTTGTGAGTTTGTTCATAACAATTTCAATTAAATGATGAGAGGTTCGGAGTAAACAAACACAAAAAATCAAGTTAAAATGAGTAAGAATTCAAATTTTTGAGCTGGGTTCTTGATTTTTTCGCTAAAATTGGCTTCAAGTATTGGTAAATTAATTACAGAACAAATTACATTTAGTCTTACGCAGTGTTTTTGTTTCGCAGTTTCTTTTTTATGTCAACCATTTGAGTTTCATTTATTGCTTATTTGGAGTTAATATAACATTTGATAAGGTTAAAAAAGTTGGCTTACACTTCTTGATGTTTCAATAATATTGAACGAGAAAAGTTTGATCATTAAAAGAAGAGCTTTAATCAACAAGCAAAGTAAAATTGTTCAGTTTTTTTTACCAAAAACGCCTCTGGCTTATTTGTGCGAATTGCGATATAAACTTGAATAAATCGAGGGTTGTGTTTTAAAATGAAGTGGTTGTAAATTAGACAAAGCAAATTACGATGGAGAGGAAAGTTCACAATGAACTCTTCTTCTTTTCATCGTCTATGTAAAGGTGCATTTCAATAAGCTTTAGTAAAAAGGTTGACAAAAAATTTCATTTTTCTTCTTTCTTTTCTATTCTTACTCTTTTTCTGAAGACATATGGAGACAGAGCTAAACGTTCAGTTTTATCTTAGTCGACTTTAATAATATACAGGCTTTAAACATGATAGTTACTTTGTTTTAAATGTTGCTCGATTCCGACACTTTTGCGCTTGCTACTTTAATAAGAAAGAAGCGCTTTATAACTGTAGTTTTAATCACAGTTTCTTTTCATGACTGCAAATTTATCTAAGCTCACTATTGTTTCATAGAAACTATAGATGAAAAGCGAAATGAATTAAAAATGAACGCCAGAGCCAACTTTAAAATCAACTTGTTGCGCTCACTAAATCACTTTTCAGATTCCTCGCTTAAAGATGCATCGATCAAATAGCAGCATAATATTAAAGCGAAAGAAAATTAATGAAAGTAATCCGTATTAAACGAAGCGTTATTTGAACAACCTTTAAAAATCGATTCGTGGACAATTTATGCTCACTCGTAAGCATTGTGCTATGCTGCGCTTCCATTCAGAACAATACTTTTATTGACCACTTCTTACCGATGCAAATCGTCATCATTTTTGTTCGAGCAAAGCTTCGTTTTATACAATGTTATACACTCTTTTTCAGATTTACTTCTCTTATTTTCCGAATAAATGTCGATGCACTGAATCCTGGAATGCATTAGCTTTTTGAAAGCGTTACACTCGCTCGAATTTATTGAGTTGTTACAAAGAGAGTTCTGATTTCGAAAATGTCATTGAATCTCGAAATTTGGTTGCATTCAATCTGAAAAGCAGTTTCAAAATAAAATATAATAAGCCATTTTCCATTTTTCGCTATGCGTCATTCAATCCCAGAACATGCAGGTTTTGCCAAATGTTTTGACGAACCTAAATTAAATGTACCGGTTTCAATCCGATTAGGCAGAAAACAAATTGTAAAATTATACTCATAGTTGCGATTTTTATTGACTTTACAAAAATGATGAGACTGAATAGAGTGGTTCTCGTTTAAATGAATAATTTGTGAAAGTTTATTTAAATCAAACGAGTTGCGTTGAATCATGTAGTGTGTTGTGATTATGTTTTATTATTGTTGTAAATATGCTTTCGAGCTGTGCAAAAGTGATTGAAAACAAATCTTTTAACAGCGAAAGATGAAGAGCATTCGCGTTAGCTTTCAAATTCGAGCATATTTTACAAAAGTAAAAATGCTTTAACTGTAAAGAAAAGTGACTCGCTTTTAAGCGGAAGCTGAAAGCTAACGACATTTTCAACGTTAACAATTTAATGCAAAAATGAACTCAGGTTAAGTGACATTATGCTTTTTCGACAGCACGTTCCGCAAACTGCGCATTGAGATGTACCTTTAAAAGCTCTCTTCATAACTTTTTTATGCTTAAACGCAGATTTGAGTTTATAACTATTACTACTTTTCTACCGAAATAAAAAAAAACTGAGAAATTCTGACTGAAAATTAATTATTTTACATGGCATTAAAGTAGTTTTAATCTCGAGAAGGATGCGTACAAAATTTGCAGACGCAAGAATAGTGAATTTGCTGCTGCAGCGATTTTGCTTTATTGCGTATTTAATAAATAATTTTCTTCATAATTTGAGAAATATTATAAAAAGTGCTTTTCCATGCTCTAATAAATGCTGTAAATACATCTTTAAGTTTTGAGGAAAATACAGTTTCTGCAAAAAAATTTGGAAAGAATCGATCTTTTATGATCTCGTCCAACGAAAATGCATAAGTTTTATCAAGAGTTTCGCCACAATTTAAGTTTATCGAAACCAACAAATTGAACTCATTTCAAAAATTTATTGTAAAGATGAAATGCAAAATGCTTTGAAAGGCGTAACGATTGAACAGTGGCTATGAGCAAATTTGATCTACAAATTACACGAATGAGCTATAAAATTTTAGATTCTACACTGTCCACAAAATTTTTGGCCGTAAATTTTGACAAATGCAACATGTTTTTGTGTGAAAGTTTTCTTTCCCGTCACGATTAATATTTTTATTTTTTCTGCTGCAAAATGAACATAAATTTCGCACTGATCCATACAATAACCACGTTCTTTATTCAAAACAGCGGAATGAGTTCTCGAAACAATGGACTAAATCAACGATATTTGTGTTTGAAATCGCTGGTTTTTCTCGTTTTATACTTTTGTGATAAAATTTTGCATTAACTCGATTCTTAATGAAACTGTCACAACTTTTGTGAACATTAATTTTCATAATTGATAAAATAGTTTTCGTTACAAGCATCAAAGCGAAACGATTTATCATCGAAAGTGTAAATTAAAACTAATATTCACATTATAACCAAAATTTGTAATTACTTCGAAAATTTGTTTTATGTTCGGATTTTTTAAAGCGGCAACTATTTGAAAGCGCTCAATGAATACAAGCGATAGGAATTCATATTTTATATTTGTTCAGAAAGAAGACTTCAGTGAAGAAAAAGTGTTACACTTTACTTTATCGTTCATGATTAATAATTGTATTTCATTGATGATTTACAGCTTTTCTGCTTTCTATTTTAAAGCGCTTTTCGAAATACATTTTTGGTGCGTATTATTTGAAACAATAAGTTTTAAAAGCAATAACCATTCATTTAAAAAACGATTTGAAAGCGTAAATTCTTTGAAAGCGAAACACTGTAGTTCAGTGAAGAAACACTTTTCAACGCCAGCTTTACGCCAAAGATTGTATTCGGCAGCAAAAGCGCTGCGAAAGCTTTCAGAGTTATATGGTTTCGATCGAAATTCATTTTTAAAAATTGGAAAATTGGAAAATTTCAGCAGATTTGTTTTTTCTCTGCAAAGTAAGATTAATAAAGGCACGTGTTTTTTCTGTGCACAAATTTGCGTTGTGCGCATTTAAATTTTACGATCGCTCTTACGAGCAGGATATTAGAGACTATAGCTTAGGTTATATACAATCAAGATCAAGAATTTGTCAAGATATACAAATTCACGCATTTTTCTTGTTCATGCACTTCGAATATTGGACCAAACTCACGTTTTGTTTCGCGCATATTTTCTATATTAACGCTACAATATCCATATTTCGTGACAAACGTCGTTTTTACGCAGCAAATGTTGTGTAAATTTTTCATTACAATTTCCATTTCAAATATGAAAGTATTCGCTTTCGATGTGCGGAAGAATCTCTGTTTACTTGGCATAGCGTTCTCTTCGCGCAGTAATTATCGCGAGAAAGCCTGTAAACTTATTCATTTTGTATAAACATTTTACGAGCTCTTGCCAATGAGCAGCCTTTTCGAGCATTGCTCGACTATCTTGCAACGTAACAGCTTTTGAAACGCAAATTTGAACATTCTATAATTTAGTTCGCACAAATGCTATATTTCCCATCTCCTTGATAAATCTAAAATATTAATCATTGCAAGTACGCATGAAAAAGTTCTTGTTCATTGTTCATAAGCCCTGTTATCTCTTATGAGTTGCTCGCTCTCTACATGAAAATTAATAAAGATAACTACCTTGTTTGGTGCCACTATGAATTCTTTGATGCATACAACTTATTCGTGTTCTCTTATAGTGTACTGCCAAAAATTTTTTATGCTTTAAACATGACTTAAGTTGCAAACATTTAATCTTGAAAACAAATTTCTTATCGATCGTTTATATCAACGTTTGAAACACATAAAATTTTTTGATGACATTTAAAATTTTTACGAATCTCGAAATCGAAATTAAAATTATACGTTTGCTGCACAAATTTTATGTAAAATTCTTGAATAGGTATTTATGTCAAAAGCTGATGAAGTTAAAAATAGAAGAGATGGAAAGATTAGTTCCTAATGAAGCAAAATTAAGTAATGAAAAGTAAAACGTTTATCAATAAAACTGTCGCGAAAATTCGATCGTTCATGTTTTTTATTATCGATAGCCTCAAGTAGATCTTTCAAATATGTTCAATGAGTTTAGTTTTTGAACAAATCGAATCATTTTTCATATAGAAAATTTAATGTTTTGAACTGTTTTCGATACTGATTTTGTCCATTGTTTTTAGTTCGTTTAACTTTGATATTCTGCAAACTCTGTATTATTTTGCCAGCCTTTGATTTGTTTCAAAAAAGAAAAGAAGTTGCCTGATTTCTCTATGGACCAATTAAGGGCTGAATGATTTTTGTCTGCGGGATATCTTTGTAAACAATTTTTAAAAAATATTTTCCATGAAAACTTTGAAGTGAAAAATCACTTTAACAAAATTTATAAATGCTTGAGCATACTATCAATTCGTTGAAGAAGTCTCGTTAACTTATATTCATAATGAGAAAAACATCATTTATGAGAACTTAAACATCACATTTTTTAGAGAACAACCTAGAAAACATTTTAATGAAAAAACAATTCAATTCAATTCACACAATAAGTGCTAATTTAAAATAAAAATTTTCTTATAGTTTTATTCTTAAATCCTTATATGAAAAAAGTTAATCTTTTCACTTCAATAAAACTTTCATCAGCATTTAACTTAATACAACATATGTTATTTGTATTTAATGCATTTTCATAGATAATGTGCAAGTTAAGCTTGAAAAAGCTTTTGTATGTAATAAGATAAAGATATAGATAAAATAAAGCGAATGAAAAATTTTTGTTTTTATTCATATTTTCCTTTGGAAATCATTTTCTATACTGACCACTTTTGAAAACTAAGTTGAAAATATATTTTTAAGTTTAAAAACGGCTTATATTTTGCTCTTAGTTTTGCCTTAAAAAAATTGCTGGACTTTATACACTTTTGTATTTGCTGTCAAAACATTTGCTCTGTGCAAAAGATCGTCTTTTACTTAATAGTTTTCCAATTTTAGAGCTTAAATGTTTTTTATTTCGATCATAAAATAAATTTTCAAATCTTATCTCAAACTTGTTTTTCGCTTAAAAGCGAAATTTAATTCGATGAACATTTTCGTCTTTTTACACCCCTTAATCTTTCTCAAAACAAAATTTCATTTTAAAAATTGTTTTAAAATTATATTTAAATCTTTTGAGATTACCTCACAAGAAAATCATTTGATTACTCTCTTGTATTTTATTGTGTATCTTTAAGTTGACATAATCGTGCAATTTCTTGTTTTCTTATCCGAAATTTAAATTCGTTCTCAATCTTCAGATCATTTTGCGTAAATAGGGTGATTACTTAACTGATTTACTTGAATTCACTTCTCTCGATGTTACTCCGCATCAAAGTAATTGAAAAGTTCTCGCTTTCAAGAAAAGATTTCATTTGAACAGCCATTGTCAATGAAGTAAAGCAGATAATCCAAAGTAGAAGCGAGCGGTTTTAAGT
This sequence comes from Dinothrombium tinctorium, assembly GCA_003675995.1. Lineage (NCBI taxonomy): Eukaryota > Metazoa > Arthropoda > Arachnida > Trombidiformes > Trombidiidae > Dinothrombium > Dinothrombium tinctorium. The sequence goes on from NCKU01002396.1 coordinate 14,693, forward strand.
TATAAAACAAATTTAGAATTTTCAATGACTGGTTCATAGTCAATAAGTTGGTGCAACAAAATGGATCGGCTGCTTTTTATCGTTCATTTAAACAATGCTTGAGAAAAAATAAACAAAATTTCATTAATTTCAACAAAAGCAGCGCATGAATAGGACTTTGTAATGGGTTACAATGTTGAGCGTTGCAAAATTCAAAAATTTTAAATTTTATTCGAATAAAAAAAAACAAATATTTTAATGGAACTGTGCTTAGAAGATTCTCAATAGAAACTATTGAAAGGCTGAAAAGTGAGACAACGTGATTAGCTTTTATTTCAATGAAGAATAATCAATTTAAGCTTTCAAAGAGCATTCTAGAACTGGACTTGTTTTATTCAATAAATCAATAGAAACAAATCAGAATAAAAGAAAAAGAAAAAAAAACTCCTGAAACGACTTCATATGAATGTATGTGTTTTGATGTTTACCAAGTTGAGGATAACAAAGCTCAACAGATCACGAAGAAAACACTTATTAATAATAGTTGTTCACTTTCACATTTATACATAAAAATATCTTTTTTATGATCAATCGATTCTTCTCAAAAAATTTCGTTGATCTCTTTATATTTTTTGAAAAATCATTTCAATAAAAATATTCTTTTAATATGTGACTTCTAAAGTGTAAGACAAGTCAATTGGTTATTTTATTAGTAAAGTGTGTTGAAAATTTCGAGGTTTGATTGAAGAGGTAGCTAATTAATTGGTCAGAAGTTCTACATGACACATCGCAACAAAAAGACAAATGTTACTGTTATCAAAGCAAAATTTTTCATAAGCTTTCTTATTCCGTTTAAAAGAAGAAATGAGATTTTAAACAGAGGTTTCGACTTACGATTAAATTGCATCTTATTCTCTTACTTATATCTCTTAGAGCTTCAACTGGAGAAGCCGCAAGCTCAAAATTCTTTTCTCAATAAATAAATATTGAGTGTGGAGAGACAAACCATAAGCATGTCACGTAGAAAACGACATCAACTAAAAATGTTAGTAATGCTTGTATTTACGCATGTAAGCACGTGTATTTAATTTAAGTTAAAGCATAAAATTTTGGCAGGAACTGTATTTTCATATATTACCAAATGGAATTTGAATTACAAGAATTCCTTATTCTGCTATCACACTTAAAATGAACACAATAAAATATGATGGTTTCATAATTGCCCCTTTCCCGAAAAAAATCGATTTGATCAAATGCTTTTTATACATTTCGTGCTAGAATTGAGGCAAAATTTAACCTGAAACTCTAATTTGCTGTTTAGTTGATGACGATTTCTTTATAAAGAGAGTTGAGTGAATACATTTTAATAATCATCTATTGTTTAAAATAATTTTTAAATTTTTACCAATTCGCATCATTATTTTGATTTATGACTTATATAAATTTTTCAAACTACTCAAAATTTTTTGACTAAAATGAATTATTTAATTGAATAACAAAAATAACTCATCTACTTTTGTATTGATGAGTTTTTAAAACTCATATTTTCACTTACTTTTAAAATCAAAAAATTCCTTAAAATATAAAAGCACGACCGCAAACGTAAGAGTTTTTTCAAAAATTTTTAATAATTAGCAATAATTTGTTTTTTAAATCATGTGCTTCAACTTTTTGTTAATTTCAAAAAGGTAAGTAATTTACTTAAACGTGAACCACAGCTTTATGGCCTCTTATCCCCCTTTACCAATCTTTGATCTATATACCGAATCTGGAGAAAAATCTGTACCACAAATCCTAAGTTATCAATGGAAATCAGCCAACAAAACAAAGAATAAAAGCTCCTTTTTCAAAAGTGGTAAAATCCTCATTTCACATTCGTAACTTTTTTGACCGGAAATTTAAGTAAGTTTTTTAAACACGCGATGAGCATTATAATGAAATATCTTTACTGACTGAAACATCTTCACGAATTATATAAACGAATGACTATATTTTCAAATATTAATAGACAAGTGCTATTTAATAAACAAATTGTAAATTGAATTTGTTAGGTGTTGTAAATGCATGAAATCATTAGGCATTCCAATGAACTTTTCAAATATAAACTTTATTGTTCGTATTTACTGATTACAAACGTTTGCAGCTAGTATTTCCACTAACAATGTTTGAATGAAAAAAGTTACTTTCAGTGAACTAAATGCAAATAGCATATAAATGGAATTAAAGAAAAGTAGACTTACAAGAAGGCAAAGAAGGACGATAACGATACAAAATCATATAAACATTTAATTTGAATTGCAAATGATTTCTATTAAACTTAAGATAATAATGCTAAAGATAAAATGTTCAACAATAGAAGTTTTAAGCTTTAAAACGAGAAAGGCTTTGATTATTGCACTTCGAGTTTTGCACTTTTCCCACTTAACTGTTTTTACTACCTTTTGTTCTTTTAAATATGTACAAAATTTTATTTCTTTATGAAGAAGTGCATCTGGATGGGCTGAAAAGTATTTTCTTTGAAACAGACACAAATATCTGTAAAACAAAGATTTATTTTTGAACTTTTTATTTTAAATAATGCGCAAGTTATAATAATAAAGTCAAAAATGTCGCCTACAAGATAAACTTTAACATTTTAAACACTTTTAGCCTAATACAAGCTCATGCTGCAAAGTTAGACCGATGAACTTATCAACTTTTTTCATCGTAATCATAAGATTAAAATACCATGTTTTTAGCATGTTCATGAATTATATATGAAATTTTACTTACATCTTTCTGTGTTTCTTTAATGATGTATTTAATTACAAATTTGTGAGACATTGAAAAAGAAAATTTTTGAATAATTAATTTTTTAATTCTTATTTTGTTTCTCATTCCAGATTTATTTGGATTTTATAAAATTTTTATACTATTTTCTGTTTGAAAAATGATTCTCTTGCTTTTGTAAAAAAATTCAATAAAGAAATATTAAAGTGCCACCATAAAAGCTAAACTTTACTGAAATAAAAAATTTATTCATTTTTAATTAAATTTCGACTCAAAGAAAACATAAGAGACATTTTAAGATTGATTTTTAATTAAAGATTTCATTTTCAACCATAATCTGCTCAAATATAATCTTAATTAAACAGGTGAAGCCCCTTTAAATTAAAAAAATTTCAATGTAAAGCGACTAGAGACCAAGATCAAATCATAATCAGGCATATTATTACAGATAGGTTTGAGAATAAATGCGATTACCTTATTTTGCTCGTTGCCGAAATATGTACAAAATGTAAAAAATTCATCTGCTAGAATATGAGTTAAAGTAGTTACGACAAACAAAACCGATAAATAGTATTAAAAGTAGCTTTAAAAGGTGATATTCAGATATTTTCCATACATTGTAATATATCAAATAAAAAGTTTCAAACAACTGAATAAATTTATTCCGAAAGGGCCTTTCTAAGAATATGTGCAATGTTGTTAGCTCTTTTGGGATAAATTCATTCAGTTGTTCTCTTGCAATGTGAACTGAAAGGAATCAAGATCTAAATTTGTGCTGTGATTTGAATAAATTTATTATAAAAGAGTTTATCTGAAAAACAAAAAAAGAAATAGATAAAAACACATTTAAGATACGCCCTTTTATATTAGAATTATTAAATGTGAAGCAAATTATTAACTTTTTACTTTGAAATTTTCATCTAACTAAGACAAACAAGTAAAGAGGTATAAAAATGAAAGCTTCTTCAGGAACTTTGTCTACATTTTATTCTTCAAGACTGAAATTGAAAAAAAGGACCAATTAAGAATATAAATGGACTCATATCTATTAATAAGAAATATTAATATTTTTTCACTATATTCAGAAAAAAAAGATGAACTTAAAGCAAAGAAATTGTTCTTTATTTGTACAATCCAATGCAAGATTGAGATTTAAATTACATATTCTTTATATAATTTTGTATATTTGTAAGATTTTCCCAACAATGTACAAATATAGCCTCTAAAGATTTGTGAAATAAATTTTGAGCTCATATTGTAAAAAACTTTTCACTTTGAAGTGATCAAATTAAATAGAATTCAATTTTACTCAAATTTCGTTACAAATTTTTAGAAATTCCATATATTACGGTCATTTCTGTGGTCAACATAAAAAATAATGGATAAAAATCAAACGATGACCATCGATAAACAATTAGGCACGCAAATCATAAACCCAAAACTCATTAAGTTCTCTATCTTGATATTGATTTAAATTTTAGTCTCATGACTTAATATATGCAAAAAAATTATTCAAGATTGTTTTATTTAACGTAAAGCTTAATTTGAAAATTTTGATTTTGGAATATGAGCTTATATTTATAGGCTTAAATTTCAAAGAATTAAGATTTTTAAAAAGATGAATTATTGATCGCCTCTTTTATGAAAATTAAAACTTGCAGAATCTCTTTATTTCATTCTATAGCTAATCTTACAGTCGATTTGACTAATAGTTAAAAAAGTGATTTTGGAGTTTGCGTTTTTCAAAATCTCACACATACAGTTACCGCCAGAATATGTTGCATCTAATCTTTTATACTGATATGATAGAGCACTAAATTTTCACTCGGATTTAAAATTTATCAAAATGCGACTTATTGAAAATCAAAATCAAGAGTTTATTATAGATTTTAATATGGCAATGAAGAACCATTCTT
>NCKU01002397.1:0-19349 GCA_003675995.1 Dinothrombium tinctorium
AAACAGCTTAACATATGAATTGATCGACATAATTACGAACAGAAACATAATTGCAATCTCAATAATGTATTTACAGTCATTGACAAAATATGTGCACAACTTTACAGTATAGCTGCTGACATCTATTGCCGATCAATCGCACTAAGAAAGAAAAGTCGAGTACTAAAAAAAGTGTTTAATTCATCTTATGGAACCCCTGCCGACATCTATTGGCGTCATTGTTCACTGTTACAATAGTTACAATGTTCACAATAGATGTCAGCGGGGATTCAATAAGATGAATTTAAAAAATTTTTAGTACTCGACTGTTCTTAGTGCTATTGATCTGCAACAGATGCCAGCAGCTATCCTGTAAAGTTGTGTACATATTTTGCTAATGACTGTAAATAAATTATTGAGTTTGCAATCGATGTTCAAAACATCGTACACGTAAGATCAAGAAATCACGATGAACAATTTCTATCGGCATTAATGTTGAGTCGGAAAAAATCAAAATTTCATTTTTTCGATTAATTTCGTTTAAAGTAAACATTTCAAAGAAAAAATATTTAATATTCTAACATAACAATCATGTTTCGTTCGTAATTATGTCGATCACTTCAAGTGTTAACATAGTTTGTAGTTTCGAACGCTGAATAGAGGCGTTTTTTTACAAAACAAAACAATTTGAATGAAATGAAATTAGCGCAAACAAATTAAATTGTAAGAAAGTTTTAAGAACAATTACTTTTCATTTCATTTAAGAAAACTCACCAAGAATGACGGTGTTTTCCGCTTTTCGCATCATTATCTGAAAAATCTCTGTTTTTAAACACTTATAATGGCTTTACATTACGTAAATTTAAATAATTTGAAAAACGATTATCATGTTCTGTATAATGAATTAAATTTAAGAAATAAAAATCGGACAAATGAATTGCGTAAAACTAACTGCTCATTGCTCCAAAGCGCAATTTGAAATGATAAAATTTTTAATTATTGCCCAGGATTCATTTTCTTTTGATCTTTTCCGATTTTTATTTATATTTTCCATATTTTTACATTTTCAAAATCGGACACAATTGGTAACACATTGAACCGGGTTATACAGATTATAAGAATTTCGGTGTAATAATTGTAATTTTGTTTCATAAAAGCTTTAATATTAAGTTTAAATTGATATTTTCATTCGAAAAGATAATGCAACATTAATTTAAAATTCACAAGATAATTTTCTGCAAAAAGTTTAATTTTCATTAATCGCGGCGAAAGAGGTTTTTACTCAAGCAAAACTTAACAATAACCTTAATAGTGTGTTTTCAATCTTTAAAGAAGAAGGAATTATACTTTATTTAAATGAAATTTTTATTTTTAATGGTGATGGTAAAATGTTTTTCATTAAATAAATTGGCTCGGTCTTATAAAAAAAATTCGCTTTAAAAGTATCTGAAAACTAAGTTTAGCCTCATTAATTTTTTGTCATACAATTCTATACAATGAGCGACAAACTTTTAAAGTTTCATCAAATGCTAGCCTTTGTTTTACGTTGTAATTTTTGTGAATAGAAAAAAAACAATTTTTAGCTCGTTCTGTCTAAAAATCAAATGAATCTAAAACATTTGCCTTAAATAACATTTTATTGGCTAATTTAATTTTAATTTCAGTTGAGATTAACTTTCGAAAAACTAGAAAGACGCAAACCGTTCATACATCATTGTAGCATTTGAAACGAATTGAGAGAGGAAATCATAAATCACAAGATGAAAAATTTGCAAGTACAAAAGTTCGATGCAATTAAAAATTCTATCCACATTCTTCTACAAAATTAACTTTGCTTATTTCATTTAAAACTCGCATAAAAATATTTTTTAATTGCTCTAATTGCGTTTACATTTTTACTTTTATGTTCTTGTTTTCAATCATTTTAATTAAATTAAATTTTAATTTTAACATTCGTAAAAAGTGACTTGAAAAAAAAATTAAAAAATAATTTGACTTTGATAATATTCGATTTGTTAAAATTTTAAAGTTAAACGTTATTGATGGTGATCAATTTCGAAAAAGCAAAAATTGAAAATTTTTTATTCAAAGCAATTGATTACGAATGAAAATTGATGTCAAAGTAATTTTACACGCATAAATTGCTTTTGAAATGAATTTTAAATTAAAAACTAATGCAAAGTATAAGTTAAATTGCTTAAAAACTTTAAAGTACTTCTATTAACAAAACAAGTTCAAATTTCGCAGTGAAATATGTGTTTCATCATTAAAATTAGAGTCGGAAAAATACAAAGATTTTGATGAGCGATCGTATTTTACATTTATTATCCTGTATTATTCAGTATTTTTTTATTTTATGAACATGTGCTATATAACTCTAATTTAATCCAAATCTAATTAAAATTATTTCTGCATATAAGTACACTAGTTTCCAAAAATGTTTCAATCTTTTACTTTGTCGCAATGTACATTTTATGTGATGTGAAGATAGTTTTATTCATAAGTACTGTGGACAGAAAAAGTTTTTTAAATGTACTTAAAGGGTCACTGAAGATCGAAACTTTTTCTCTCCACATTGGTAAATACTAAATACAAGTATTCTAGATTGCTTTTCGTGAAAAAATTGACAATGAATTATGGGTTGAATTCTATTATATTAGGAAATGTATAATGTGTTTATGTTAGATAATTTAATTTATAATTTTAGCATTTTTAAATAGCAAATTTAAATGAAACATTTTTTTAAAATCCCAATCTGTTTCGATTCGCTTTTCTCTTTGTCATTTAGAAATTAGGTTCATGCCAAAGTCCCAATATTTAGGGTAGGTTTCGGCCCGTTTCATTTTCTAACGAGAAGTGTATAAAAGGCTTCATAAAAACATTGTTCAACTGGATTAGAAATGAACGAATTCGAGTTGTCAAAGTTTTAAATATAAATTTATTGATGAATTATAAATAAATAGGTGTGCTTGGGAGCAAAAATTTTTATTTAAAAAATTTTAAATAAAAAATTAAATTGTTTTTTTGCTTTGAACCAACAGGAATCAAAAACAAAGCGTTTAAAAAGAAGTATTTATGCTCGAAATGTTGCTGGCGAGTCAAAAAACGTTTTCTTATCAATATTTCTTTTACAGTTTCGGAAAACTGTTTGTCTAGTATCGATCATTTAATATCTTATCGCTTCCAAACGCATAAATTTTGAACAGACAAAATTTAAACGCATTTAAAAGTAAAATTCAGCGCCGTCGTCAATTTTGTTTAAATAAACAGGCTCCACTTTACTTGAAATAAAGTGAAAAGCAACGCTGTTTTATTGAGTGTTAAATAATTTTCATTGTTTTTCATTTGACGATTTCACTAGAAGTGAGTTAAGCTTCTTTTGTGCTATTTAGAACCGAAGATGTTAAAAACGATTGACAATTGCTTAATAATTAAATCGTTTTTACAAATGAAGCAAATCTAATTGAAAAATCGCGACTTCAACATTGTTCTAACTTCGGATGCTTGGCATGGAGTGAGTTGGAATCGAGTTCTTCATTCGAGACAGTCATTATTGTTTCGTAAAATACACTTTCGCTCTGCATATTGGTTGCTCGCTGCTCGTACAGTCATCGGTAAGTTTTAAACAGTTTGTCGCGTTTTCTTATCACGCTTAAAAGCGGTTGCACACAGTTGAATGTCAATACAAACAAAAATTCACAATTTACTTGCTTTTACTTCGTTCCATTTCATTTTAAAAATTCACTTGACTAGTTTGCAATTAACTTTTGCGAATAAAAGTGACGATTTCAGTGTGGTTTGTTGTGCTTTAGAAAAAATTAAAAACCATCGTTTCTTTATTAAACGAGAGTTCTGTGCAAACTTGAAGTTGTTTTTTATTACCATCGAAGGTAAGACGAGACATTAATTGTTTGCTTGAATTTGTCGCTATTAACCGTGTTTATTCATAAAATAAAATTTTTGCTTAAAATTGAGAAAGGCACACTTAGCTAGCATCTCTCCATCAATTATCAATCGGGTCAATAATTTGTACGAAAGTGTATAGACACTTTCGGGAATAATAACATTGTTTTACCATAGTCTGCATCAATTTTTATCGCTTAACCCGACAATGTTTAATCTTAAACATGCATTGATCAACTTGTCATGAAAAGATGAATTGATATTTTCTATGAATATGATATTTAAGTACAACACTTATTCTTAATTTAAAAATTGATGGAGTAACGTTATTATTTTCGAATGTGTAAATTTATATTTTAGGGATATTAAATGCAATTTATTCGCGATTTAATGAATTAAATCTAACTTTGACCGAAAATTCATTAATTTCGACGAGTCACACCTATGAATATTCGCTTCTAGATATAAATTTACATCTCTTCGACTTTAAATTAATGCGAATGCAGCCAAAAATGCTTTCGATTATTTTTTGGTTTTTTATTTATCATATTCGAAATGATGAATCCAATTTTTTGTTTTCTTCGAGAGGATAATGTGTAATTGTTGATAATGATCGAACTTTGTCCGACTTTACACCGTCCCGCTGTATCATATTTATGCATTTTGCTCGTGTCGTTAAATAAAAATTTACATTTTGTACAGATGATGGACACACTTTAGTTTCGATGAAAGCACAAAATTCAGTGAAATAAATGGAAAGAAGCGCTTTATTATTTTGAATGGATAACTTGATTTTGATTTGGTTTCGTCTATCTCTCCAGCTCATACAGCAACAACAAACATTTTATTACAAGTGAGAAAATTTTCATTTTTGCTCGTTCAAAAATTTAAAACGCTTTTCATATTTGTGCTTGCGCTTTCAACTGTTTTGCATTTTTTTAAACTACGCATTTTAATTAACATTGTGATTTAAATGAAAATGTCAGTGTGGCTTAATTGTTGAGTTTCCCAGTAATTTTTTTTTGTCAAAAGCATCAAATGATTCAAAATCGCGAATTTCAAAGCTAAGTAAGTTGCTTCATGGTTTTAAGACTTGTTCTTTGGATACAAAATTATTAATCACATGTTAATTGAATGAGAAAAGTGATTTTAAACTTTTTTTCACTTCAAGCTCGTTTCAGGTAAATAATAAATAAGCTATTTGATCGATTTTGGTTTAAAAATACACAGGGTGTGTGAATTGAAACGCATTCCATATTTCACAAAATAACAAAAAAAATTGAAATTACACAAAGTTAATATTGCTCTTAACGATTAGAACGATTTTCGCGAAACACTGGCCCCAGTTTTTTCTTTGTAAACCGCACCATTCTCTTTGCCGCGAATTTCACACATTTTTGAGTTATTCTGTCTAAAAATCGTTGTTAAAATGTGAAATAGCGGTTTTTTAATTTAGTTTGTTTCAATCCATTCATATTCGCTTTAATTTTTGATCAATTTACCAAAGGTAAAAAAACGGGTGGACAAAACTGCACTTCGGGTGTTCAAATAAAGAAAATCTTTGTATATTTTTGAATCGCAAAAATTTTTAATTAAAAACCATTCATACGTTTAGATCTATTGAAAGGTTGGCCAATTTATTAAAAAATTTTTATTCTTTTAAAATGGTAAATATTTTTAAGAAATTGTTCTAATATGTTAAAATACGCATCAGCGGCTGCAATGTCCGTGAAGGAAATTATGTGCATAACAAGCTGAAAAGAATTAGGACACCCGATGCCGATTTTCTGAAAATAAAATATATTCGCTTTCATCACTAAATTCCCATAATGTTTTTTGCGGATTATTTTTCCGCTAAGCTTAAAAATTACATCATCTTTTAAAAATATTTCGAAATTTTGTGACCAACATAAAAATGCTTTGTTTTATTTATAAATATCAACATCAACATGTTGACTATAATCGGACTTAATAAGACGAATCCGGTGAGTTACCTGATTTGGCTTTAAGCAGGGTACTTTTGCCGTTTGTCACAGAGCTCAGTTGCATACTCTTAATATTACTGATCTTTATTTAATATTACAGAGAGAGCTTGATATTTTTCATTTTCGCTTGAAAACGGCATGTTCGCGGGGAATTCGGTAGCTTCTGAATGCATCAACCGATTTGATTATTTTATGCGTCGTTTTTGTTTCGATAGTGTTTTTGTATAACAATGTGAAAGATCAAATTTTTTGGTGTGACAGGTCAAAAGTTATTCGACTTTATATGGGTTGAGTTTACATTCACACGCCCTCTAGTTTGATATTAGAGCTCTATTTAAAAAGTAATTTGATAGAAAAATTTAACTCCTTTTTCAATTTGTTATATTTTTGGAAAAATATACAAAACACTCTCACCTATTTCAATGTAACATGCATCCCGTAAAATTCTTTAATTTTTTAAATTGATATATTTAATGCGCTTTGAAAGATAAGTTAACATCTTCATGAAAAAGCAAGCTTCTTCATCAATATTTGAATCTTTTTTTTAAAAGTGGCTTAGTAATTTAAAATGCATTTAAAATGAAAACTGTCTCTTAACCTGCTTTATCCATTTTCATTTAAAAACATGAGCTGTTGATAAAAACTAGGAGTTTTAACATATTTAAAATATTAAAATTGCAGAAAAAAATTTATAAAGTGTAATTCACAGTTACCACGACTTATTCAAAATAAAACCAAAACTAAATGATGACAGTGTGAAATGGAGTAAAAAATTCTCTGTGTAAGTGTTCAAAAAAGATAACGAAAGCTTTGAAACATTGGATTTGTTAAGTGATAGGACCAAAATCTAGTTCACAATCATCATTTGTTAAATCATTACTCGAGTCATTTTCTTCATTCATTTTCGAAGTTTTCAAGAAATCAAATAAACAGTTGATCAAATGGTGCAGATTATAAAAAAGTAATGCGAATTAGTGCAAAGCACTTTTCAATTAACTAGTTTTTTTGAAAAAAAATCATTGCTTTTCATACGATTTTGAGTAAAATTTTTTCTTTTTATATTAATTTCGTTAATTAGATAATGTGTAAAAAATTTCAACAAAAATATCAAATTAATTTTAAAAACACACGCCAAACAAATTTTTCAAACTGATTTTTGCATCTTGACAAAACAACCTTTAAATAATAGATAAAAGGCTGAATTTTTGCATAAGTAATAGACATTGAATGCATTTTTTGGAATAAATGAAAAATTTAAAAAATTCGTGCAACACTTGGGCAGATACAAGCGTATAAAGAAATTCTAGACTTTTACGGGGTGCATGACATTTTTCTTTAAAAATTTTAGCACTCTAACGAAAAATTAGAATTTTTTGGAATTTAATTATTAATATTTAAAACGCACATACTTTCGATATGTTTATACGATGCAAGTTTATCTGAAAATTAGTTTACTATGTTTACATTTAACTTTGAATTTAAAAAAAAGAAAACATCGCAACCATAAATTTTTTATCGCTTTGCTCGCTCAAAAGATGGAGCATTGCTTCTTGCTCTGAGCATTTGAAACTTTGAACAATTAAATTTTTTAATGCAAAAAAAAATTTGCCAAATTTCAAAAATCGAGATGGAAAACAAAATGTTTACTTCGAAACATATCGCTTTTATTAAAAATTAGAATGAATAAAAGTGAGCCAAAGTCAGATGAGAATAAGTAGTAATACTGTGGAAAAAGTTTTTTGTCAGGAACATAATTAAGTCGAAAAAGTTGTTGTTTTGCGCTGGTTAGTTTCGCGGGAATTTGTTTTGTTGTGTTCACATATTCACAATGAATGAAAGATGATTATAATCGTAATTTATGTAACATTTTGTTACAATAATTACATTGATAACGACCCTGTTCTTTGTTTTCTTCTCGAATTACACAATCTGCGAAAGAAAATGGCTTCCTTTTCAGAATGGGTTTGTTTGTTTGTTTGTTTGTTTGTTTGTTTTTCTCGAACGATGATTAGTACAATGCGTTACAAATAAATTAAATATTTAACATTGAATTAATTAAATGCGAATTACATTTAGTAAAATTAAAATTATTGCAACCGGTTTTAAGCGCTAATTCTAATACTGTACAAATTTTCAATCGGATCATTGCGAGTCCACTCGAACAAGTTTTTCAAACACTTGAATTTCGACTAAATTTAGTTTTCGCTTTATTTCAGTCCGTCTTCTCTCTCACTCGTGGCTTAGTAAAGTGTTCGTAACTTCTGATATATTTAACAGAGGATTGCTGTCTGGCCTAATGTCCAACAGTTGAGCTGTTCGCAAGTGTTGCTCGAATCTAGCCAAGGGTAGCTGAAGAGGAAAGAAGCGATTAACTTCGGAGAAGTTGGTTGGAGGTGATGAGAAGGAAAGAAAGCGAGTGCAACTTACGCAAATGAGAACGCCAGTGCCCTATGGTATCTACTTGCCATCCCTACGAAAGTGAAACTATTGAGCGAATTCAGGCAACGGGCCGTGCAAATAAGTACCTCGAGACTCGTCGTGTCTGGTGCTCCGTAAGCTGAAGCTGTGCCGTAGGCGGACATCGCCATCGGAACTTTAGCGGAACCTGGACTACTAGCAACTGATGGGTGAGGTGAAAGTGGTTTTGGATTGGCAACTGAACCATTCCATTTGCAGCTTACTACGGGCGAAGCTTTCGTTACCTCACTCAGCGCTGCGGACGATGCATACTTTCCCGTTGCTCGTGATAAGTTACTTGAGCCCCACATTAGTACACTGTGCCGCGACTGGTCAACGTTATTGTTCAGGTTATGCGATGTACTTGAGAACGCAGATGCAATGGACGGTGATGAAGATGAGATTGTACTTGTTTCCATTGTCGATGAGATGGTGTTTGCAGATGAGGCCAATGACGGAAGACTCGATTTATGCTTAATTACACTCAAACACTCATTGTTTGGAGTTGAGAGACCAAAGTTCAAAGTGCTGCGATGGCAAGGCATGTCTGCCAATTTACTCTCCGATAGCGAAGATTGAATGCCTGACGATGAACCCATCAGTGTACACGAAGGACCTGTCGCATCAACAGAATTGATAAGCCATTCGCAACTAGACATTTGTTTACCAATCGCTCCACGCGAATCGGATCCATTGTACTTCGAGTGACTTTCCGCGCTTATTTGACAACCGTAAAGTTTCTCCGTATTTTCTTTGACAATTGCTGCTTCTGAAGAGGAGTACGCACTCGGAAAACAATGTGCGGTTCTCGCTGAGGTCATATGCTCTAAGAAACCATTGCTGGGATATTGAGCTGCTGGATGATGGTAGTCGGGATAGTAAGTACCCAACGCGTGTCGGGAATAGTGAAGGAAATTTTCTGGGGCTAAAAATGGCCTCGAATTGTGGTCGATTGCTGAGAAGAGATTCTGCGGCATCGCAGCAGCCGCAGCCGCCGCGGCGTACGACGAAAGTCCGTTCATATTGTCCGCTGCGTACGGGTAAACAGCAGCTGCAGAAGAGTTGTGGTGGTAACCAACTGCAGACGCAGACACGGCAGCATGTGCAGCATTGACTGCAACGGCACTTGCAGAAGTAGGATCTCCAAACGGAGAGTATTCTTCACCTGCGGATGCGGGTTTTCTCTTAATGGTTGGGCGACAATTCGTTATTAGGTCTTTTATTTGCGACTTGTATCTTCTGTTCCTTTGGCATCGAAGCACGAAATCACTGTCCGATAACAGACTCGATCTGTCAGTCATTGCACCAAGTCCACCGTCGAGATAAGTTACTTTGAAATCCATGGTTCGCTTGCCTAATAGATCACGTCCTTCTTCCTCCCTGCAAAAACAATGCATTCACCGCACGAAACTGTAAACTGCGGCTTACATCAGAGGTCTGTGCGTACAAAGAATGAAGTCTGGTTTACTGTTCTTGTAAACCAGACGGGCGCTAGTTTGAAGCCATTGCCACTTATTATCTTTCGTCAATAGTCGGTAGGCTATCAACCCTGATGCTCCAGTTTTAAGCACTGTGTGAGATAAGTGTTCGGATAAGAAAGACACAAGCAAATCAGCGAACGTACGTTCGGAATGGGCACTAGCAACGTATGCGAGGTCATCGTAATGGACTAGATCATAACCTCCTTTAGTGACCAACTCTGTGTCGGAAAAGCCGAGCAGTTGCTTTCCTCTTTGGTCCATCGATACTAAAGACAGGTCGAGCTTATGTTTGCTTTTGAACATTGAATCTTTTTGTGGCATTTCGAGCAGCGACGGAGGGCCGAACGGTGTGCAAACGGCGAACAACGCCAATGGTGGATCTTCGCCTTTGTGATTTTGTCCGTAAAGTATTTTGATACGACCCCTGATGTCGAGTCTCTGCGATGGACAAGGTGAGAGTGAAAAAACGAGCTCCAAATTTAATGGGTGAATGAGAAGTGCGAGAATGCGAACTCGTTATTTAGTTTTGCGCCAAGAACTTTTTCGCAATCATTTATAAAATTAACACATCATTTAAAAATTTGGCATTTAATTTAGAACTGAGCGGCTACTGGGAGGAGAGGCGCGAGAAAAAAGCCGAAAGCATTGCGCATTCTTCTTCGCGCTTCTTGCGCTAGCGAAGTGAATTTAATTCGTAGTTAACTTAATTAACTTGAAAACGGCGGAGGTTCGAAAGTTGATACTTTGAATGCGCCATTCGAAGCGAAGTGATAATGGCTAAAGCTTAATTTCGAGTGCATATCTCTCTCTCTCTCTCTCTCGCGTTCTCAGCCTTCGACAAATTAAATCGTGAGCAATAAATTTTGGCAAACATTTCTTTGTGCGAGCGTAGAGCAGAAGAAAAAACGCAAATTTTATATTACATAATAATGGTAATAAAAGTGAAATTGCGAGCAAAAGCTTTTTCAACGTTAACTGTGTGTCTCGAAATTTCGACATTGTGTTTTAAATCGCACAATTACTCCGAGTTCTAATTTTCGATGACTCGCTTCTTCGTACTCAATATTTCCTTTTGCAATTAATATTGTCAAACTTTAATCACTTTATTAAGCGAGAATCGCGCTTATTTCACTGGAAAAAAAGTTCGCAACGATGTTGTATCCGTTGAATTATGAGCTATTTGCTCTTAACCCTTGCGCTCTGAAATGTGGAAGATTTATAAATGGGTACAATTAAGCCATTTGCAAGCTCACACCAAACAACAAGTTCGTTTTTTCTGCACGGACAACTTGAAGAACTTGACTAAGTGAGTGAGTGAGTGAGAAGCTAAAATCGATATGCTAATTGTGTACACAAACTCGAGAAGCAACTCTGGCCAGCTTGTTCTGCTTTCTCTGTCTTCACCATAGACTCCATAGAAGATCGCGATCTGTTCACATTCACTACGCTTGATTTGAAAAAAAAAACGAAATGTGAATAGAAGCGAGCGAATAATGAAGACATCGAGGAGTGTTTCAATCTCATTCTTCGCTCTACTCTTGAATAGAAGCGCAAATTGAGTCTATATCTCATAGATCAACTCATATTGATGTTTCTTTTCCTCCTGCTTTTTCGATTTCGATTTTATCCCGCTCTTATTTGTCAAAGAGAACGAGAGAGAAGAGAGAAGTTCGCCCGTAAAAAGTTAGACATTTTACCTCTTATCCGTTGCTTTTTATCAGCGAGAACACACAGACCTGCTCTCCTCCCAACTATCGATTTGTGTCTGTTCCATACACAAAACTGCACACACGGTGTGCATATATACGCTTAGATCAATATTCTTTTTGCCGAAAATGAAAATTAAAGCAGCAAACTGCGCCAACACACTGATTCCGCTCTTTCGCTTTTCTTGTTGGCGATCAAACAAAAAAAAAGAAGAAAAAACTCACCAAAAACCCTGAGGTGTTGTCCAGAAGACAGCGGAACCTTACAGTGAAGTTTCGTTCGAGTAAATGCCAATTTTCTGAAACAACAAAAGATGTCAAACTTTATCAATCATTTTCTTCGTTCAATTTAATCATTTTATTCTTTCGAAAGCAAGCTCATAAGCATCGATTGCATAGAAAATGAGCGACGCTTTCTAATGCGGTTAGCGGAGGGAGAGCGGCGTATAGTGAAAATCGAAAATGTTACTTGAAATTGAAGTTAATTGCAGGAAAGCAATGGAATCGAAATTAGCGGAAATTCCGTTTTGCGGACTCTTTTTTTGCTTGCCAAAAAGCAAAGCGGAATCGAGTCTGAAAACGTTTGAACGTACCTGCTGACAGTGCTTCTTGCATTGACAAATTACTCCTATCATTAGGCAAATGCGAATTCCACATTAGATGTCTTTGAAGCTCTTCCCTATCTTCCGAATGCACCAATTCGTATACGCTTTGATGACAAATGTCAGACTGTTGTTGAAGGCAAAGAAAGAAGCGAAATCGATTAGTTAGGCGATGCAAAGATTGGCAAGAAGTAAAGTGAATAATTAAATGCGTATTGAATGGCGAAACGATGTGGAGGACGTGTGGTGAAAAGAAATGTTTTTAATTTACTAAAGCAGAATTGAATAATTGAAACACGCTCTTTGTTTTCGCGCTCTATCTATCTGCGTCAGGCGTCAGGTGCTAATGTTCTCTGCTCAGCTCCATTGTATCTGCTCTCGGCGAGCAGCGAGAGAGGCAGAGAGGGTTTTCTGCTTGTATATATTATTCGAGTGCGGCAAAACATAAATTTAATTTTGCTGTAAATATAAGCTTTCATTTTTTGACAGTAACACTGAAAGAGATTAACTCCTCTTCGCTATAAATTCTCGGCCGGCGTCTGCGGTGTTCGGCCGGGCACAGACCGGCTTTGAACCGCGGGTTGCTGGATTAAGTTCGCCAGGTAGTCAAGTTTCTTAAATTAATGATCGCAATGTTCTTCGCTCAATTAATTGAGCAGCCGAGAGAGGGAAAGAAAGAGAGAAAGAGAGCATTGCGTAGTAATTACAAAGCAGCCATGAGCTAACAGATATACACAAAAAGAGATAGAGATAGACACACGTAGAGAGGAGGAGGTTTTCGCTGCTCACATACTCACAATTTATCATAGTATTGCATCGCTTGTAAAATACAACATAAATCTCTCTCGCCTCACTCTGCTGTGCCAATCGATTCGCTAGTAGTTACTTTGCGCCTTCAAACTCAATGTGTTGCAAATTCGTAGGCAAATGCTGCATACGCACACAAGCACGACTATAAGCGCGCTTAAAGTGGGTACTGCGTTCGTCGACGCCGAGCAAAACTTCATTAACCGCCGTCGCTACTGCTGAAGATAACAAAAATCGCAATCGAGCCGTTTTTTTCTTAAGCTTTAATTAATATCGGTTAAAGAGATCGCTTAATGGTCCTTAATTTTCTTCGCTCGCCTCGAAAGCTGAGAAGTCGATTATTTTCTTCACTCTTGTTGTCGTTGTTGTTTCATCTCGCAAAGCATTTATCAAAATTTGAGCTTCTCGGATGTGCAATGTTTAGCGCGTAAACTGTCACTTTATTTGCCGCTCATTTCTCATTTTTCTGCTCATTTGAAAAAATGTTAAATCGTCGCTTGCAATTGTTATCATTAATTGAGAAAAAAAAACAAAACACTGTAATTAACTGTTTGAAAAATGTATGAATTGTAATGTGTCAAAAGTCGAGAGAATGAAACGATATTAAAAAGGATTTTTCTGTACTTTTCTGCTTTTTGGTTGTTTAAAAAAAGAGAGAAGAAATGCTACGCTAATTTCGCAAGAATTTCAATTAACTCGTAAACAGTGAAAAAGTGGTCTACGGCGAAATGGTTTTCGCTTTAGCTGCTCTTCTCGAAAAGCAACCACTTTAAACATTTTAATTTGAAACGAAAATTTAATTTGTGCTGCGAAAAGAAAAGTGCTTCTTCTCTTCGATTTTGTGCTGGTTAAGATTGAAACGCCGGCCGCCCTTTTCTCCGTTTTTATTAATAACATTTCATTTCTCTTTTTTAAAGGCATTTAATTTTTTTTTTCTGAACCAGAAACGCAAAAGATGCCGAACACACACACAGACCACACTTCAGATGGATACACACAAAGAATGAGAGAGAGAAAGAAGAAATTGAATTACTTGTTTTTTTCTCTGTTTGCCGAAAAGCTATTAGCCAAAAATGGTCTGCTTCCTATTCTACTACTAAACTTTCGTCTTGTCTTATTTTCACTAACTGTTTTTCCGTGGCAAAATTTTCGAAAATCGAAACACGTTACGACCGCGTTAGAGGAGTTTGGTAGACTACGAAGAAGACGATGAAGTGATTGCTAGACAGTGATTATTCGGCGAAGATAATTGCTGATTTAACTGCTCGCTGCACTAGCTTTCGGTGCAATTTTAAATCGTCGTAAAAACGAGTGAAAGACGAGAAAAGTTTGTCGCGTATTTTAGAAGATACAAAAAAATGTGCGCTAATTAAAAATTTACGCTCATTTCGGGGCTGATGTAACAATTAAATTGAATAGGCGAAAATGTGCAGCAAAGAAGCGAAGCATTTAATTGGCGTGAGGTTGAGAGCAGAAAAACGACGTACCTGATGAAATCCTAAATAGGTTTCGACGGTATGAGAAGTGTAAAAGACCTCTCCATCACAGGTTAAAATGAGTAGGAATCCATTGAGTGCCTGTTTAGAGTAAGTAAAAATGATTTTAGCTGCTACAATTTAAGGATTTGGAAGTAGAAAAAAGAATAAATTTGAATTGAAAAGAAGAAGTGGAGAGTTATTAATGTTTTTTAAATTAGTTTTATAATTTCGAGTAGCGTTAAATTCTAAACAAGCAGAAATAATTGTAACTAATTGTTGAAAGGATAGCAAATTATGTTTCTACTACTGTTTGCTGTCGCTGCTTCTGCTGCTATCGCTGCTGCTGCTTTTTTTCGCTTTTCTGCCCGACGAGTGATCGTGTAATGACAGTGGATGGGAGTAAGCAAAGTGACTTAGTGAATAAATGATAAGAAGAAATAGGTTGAAAATTGTAAATAGCAAAATGACTGTGCAGGAAATAAACAAACATTAGTCGCAATGCAGATTAAGATAATTGACGAAGCGAAAGAGCGAGCTATGTACATTCTCTGCTCGCTCGCTACCATTTACCAGCAGCAGAAAATACAATTGCGAATCAGAGCTTTTTGCACAATGATAAATGGTGTTTGCAGCTAGACGCGTGTGAATGACATATCCACATTCACAGACATTCGAATTGCTTTTCAAGTTTTGCAAACTTTTTCTACTTTTGTTCGAATTTCGGCTGCGCTCGATTTTAGCCCATTTCTCGCAATTAACCACATTTCGCTTTTTTTGTTAACCAAGAATACAGCGTGTTCAGTTCGCTTGAAATTGGCAAATTTTTCGCTCGCTTTTCACTGTGAGCGAGATAAACAAATAGACAGGACAAGAGCAGAGAAGATGGCCATTTCGCTCGCTGTTCAAATAATCTCGCTTTCAAAATTACAAAAGTAACAATCATAAAACTGTCATTAATCATGTCTCCCAACGAAAACAGAGTGATAAAAGCTTCGTTATTAGAGTGAGTGCGAACGAGAGCGACATACTGTCTATTGCGAGAACATGCGAAAACGTTGAAATGATAAATTGCAGTAAACGAAAAAGTATGGTCAGAAAGTTTTCTCAATTTTGTGAACGCTTCTCGCTAGCAACAATTTTCTAGAACAGTTAAAACACTTTGCGTACAGCTCGTGTCACAAGCTTTTGCTTTCTTATACACCGAAACCGGAATATCAAACTTCAACGATCGCAAAAGCTTTCTACCGCAGCTGTAAATTATAGATATTGTCGACCGCCATTGAACTTTGCGATTGATCCACTCAGTTTGTGAAAGGAAAACAAAGCTAAATCGAAATTAATTGCATATTCGTTCTCATTAACTCACGTAGAATGCTTATTAACCACAATTAAAGAAAAGTAGCGAGAAAAATTTTGTAAGAAAGCGATCATAAGTAAAGCAGAAATGATAATGACAGTGTAGAAGCGATTCGTTCTAGCTCCTCTAGCTTTTCCCATCCATTCATTCGGATTAATTCTGCTCGCTTTCAGTTATTATATTAGTACAAGAAGTTGGAAACGAAACGTACACACAAACATTTCCAAAGCAGTCGTCCGTCGCGAACGAGATTACCTCTCTCTGCTGCGTTTTTGCTCCAAAATTACCTTTTTTCGAGATCGCAATTTTGGTAAAGAGAACAGAGAGCGAACGAGTGCAGTGAAAGAAGAAGCAGAAACGAAAAAATCGTCATAAAATAAATCAGCGACAAATTCTTAATTTTTCTCCCAGAGAAAGCTTTCAACATGGAGCCATTTTCATTATCTCTGCTTAAAGATCACTGCAAATTTTTAAGTACTCATTTCGCGTTGATTTGTTAAGCTACTTGAAGCAAAAACCCTTTCTTCATTAAATCATTGCGCTAAACACATTTACGACCAATTTCAACATTTCTCTTCCGTTTTTTCTTGCCGTCTTGAGCACTTACTATATTTCATGACTAATTTGCATAGACTAAATATGTTTTCATCGTTATTACATATTAATATTAATAAGCAAGTTCATTTACGCTTCTAACCGCAGAACAAGTTTCACAAACTTTTTCTACGAGACAAATTTGCATACCAGCGAAGTCTTTTTTGCATCGAACGAGAACGCGTCTTGCGACATCGTCGACCAGACAAGATGAGGCGTTTTTTCGATTAAAAACCAAACGCCATACGGCCGACACTCTAAGTGAAATACTTTTTTGTTGTAACGGTGCTTAGTGAGTAGCGGTGTAAGCGAAGCAAAAAAGTTTCGCCAACAATTTTTTATGGTCAGCAGAAATTAATTTCCAAATTGAAATCAAAATAGTGCAACGAAAAAACGCCGCTGTATTATTGTTTTGTTACGTGATATAATTTAAAACAGTAAACTAACTATTTTCGCAAAAAGAAATAAGCCATTATCGTTAACCTCCTCGTCGAAAGCCATCAAGAATTCAAATCATGGCTTCATCATCGTACGCGTAATTATCACCCTTTTGTGTCCAAAAATGATATAGAAACAAAAAATAATCGTCTCATCGATGCCATTACTGTTCATTAAAAGATCATTTCCTAAAAATTTTAACTGATACGGCGCTAATTTTACATCTGATTTTAATGCGGAATTAACTAAATTCGTAATGCGAGTTTTGGACAGTTTTTTTTTTCTTGAAGCCAATTGCTTCTAAAACTTTAACCTCTCAGACTGCTAATACAGGTGCAATCAACGCCTGCTACCTTATAATAACTACTCGCTTGCAGACAAATGAATCCTTAATCGCTATTTCTTCAAAAAGCAAATCTACGTAACATCGTTTGATGACGAACAAAATGCAGTTCACGATCAACTTTGTTGTAAGTAAATCGTTTTACGTCTTACACACACATTCTGCTATCAATTGATGCGTACTTTTTTTGAATGAAAAAAAGCTCGTACAATTAATTATTGTTGCAACCTGTTGTGATATAATGATCACTGTATGAAAATTATGTGCGCGAAAATGACAGGTAGCTGAAGAAACTTTTTTTTATGTCATTCGAAGGTTTTTGGCAAGAGTGGCCAAAAAAAACAAAGAGGGCGAAACTCAATTTCGGCTACAAAATTTCTATGGAAACGCAACCTTTGAAACCTTTGCGATGTCGGCTTGAAATAGGAAGCAACTAACAACAAACAAAGCATGGAACTCGATATTCATTAGGTTCAATGGCTAAGGCTCACTTGGTTTGAGTGAATGAACCTACTTTCGAATAAAAGCAACGTGCAAATTCGAAAGAATATATCTTCACACAGCTCTTCAAATAGCTGAATATGATTCTCATTAGTTGAGATAACGAGAATATGCCGTTGTATACAAATGTGTGTTCGAGAATTGGTTTCGATATGAGTCGACATTGAATTGATTCAAACTTTTAACTGAATTGGGAAAATGACTCGATTGATATTGTCTTAGTGATAGCGACTCGAAAAATTCGCTTCTGATATTTTAACGATTTTTCGCGAATTAAAATTAAAATTTTTCTCTCTGACTGCTTAATAATTTCTAAATTAAAATTTCGTTAATAAAATGAGTAAAAAAACTGATTTACCAAGTCCAGAGATTTTAAGACAATGCTATTAAAGAATTACTTTCATCTTCTTTTATCTTTGCTGTTAGAGGAGCTTGGGAAGAAAATAAGGATGGAAATTAAACAAAAATTTTTTAAGGAAATTTGTCTGAACATAAGGTTCATAGCGATTTTTTGCAAAATTTTGAACGCAAGCCTTTAAGTTTTGACTAGGCGCTTCAATTATATTCCAAACATAAAAAATAAATAAAAAATCTTGCAAATTAAAATTGTTCAAATTAATTAGTTGTCAAATTACGATTCATGGCGAAGTTAGAAGTGAGATTGAAAAGCAGAAATTGTGAAACGAAGTATGTGTGAGCGGGAGACAAACGTGTAACAGAAAGTAACGCGTGAATTGTCCGCTTAAATGGTTCATAAATCTTACAGGTAGAATGCATCACAACACATGTCGTTTTGGTTAATTACAATTTCAATTTGCTTTCGCTTGTGCTCACTGTTTCGTAGTGTAGGGTGATATGCGTATGAAAGAAGGCGAAAAAGAAGAAAAGCGTAGTAACGAGTGTTCACTTACCTGAAGAATGAGATCGCCTTCCATAAGCGCTTCAGGATAGAGCAGCTCCCTGCCTTTATGATGTCCCATCTCGTGAATGCTCGCTTGCCTTTCTCTCTCCTTGTGCAAAGCGACTGCAAGTAGCAAAAGTTTTACGTAAGTCAAACGAATGGTAGAATACGATGCGCTTGTAGAAAAAGAAGCTTGGTTAATACGAATACACACTCACACAAATTTATGCAATCGAAAGAAGCGATAATTACGTAAAATGCGAGTAATTTGCATTCAAAACGAAGCGCGAGTGTATTTGCGAACATAGAATTATCTTTGTTTCGTTTTAGGCACTCGAACAATGGTCGCACAGGGTATACAATTTTCCAACTAGTCTATTATTGGAAACAGATTAATAATTTATATGATTCTGTGCTGAATTGCGAATACAACCCGTTGCCGTCGCTTCTAATGTACACAAATCGCATTCAACGAAGAAAAGAAAAAATTGAATACTGCAAATTGATGCATTCGCTGAGTGCAAGAAAAAACAATCGCTTCAATTACTAGCACATACATTGTCATTACGGCGCAATCGAAGAAGAGAGAAAATAAAAAACTTGTGAACACGTTCGGCAGAATCGCATTCGAGGCTGCCTCTCACTCTATCTGCTTATCTCTCGATTCAAATTGTGGAAATTTTACTTTTCACCGCTTAACAATGAATACTTCAGCCAACACGTAGCCGGTCATCAATCGATTCGAATTTGCATAAGTAAATTTAATTTTACAGCAAATCTGTTTCTATTGTTGCATTTAAAGGTGGGCGAGACGATC
>NCKU01002398.1:0-19346 GCA_003675995.1 Dinothrombium tinctorium
GATAATCTCGAAAGTGCTAAAATCGCCTTTAGCTGCAATAATCGAATGTTTATCATTGTGAATCAATGATGAAAACTTTTTGCTGAAACTCACTGATTTGAAGATATTTAGGTACAAAGATATTGTTGAAAAACACTGTTTTTCGGATATTCTAAAGCATAAGAAAATCTGTTAAAATGGCTTAAAAACCGTTTAGCTATTTTTCCAATCGTTTTTCACTTTCTTTCTGCGTTTGACGAAGAAATTTGCTATTTATTCAACTTGCAAAGATTTGAGCTTCTATGAAAGCGAGCTTAAGGCGTGAAGATTTGCTGAACTTTTACTATTTTATAAATTTAAAAAATTTAAATTTAGGAAAAGAAATTATTTTCTTTGATATCCTATATCAAATCCCAATAGTTAAAAAAATTAAGTAGATCAATTTACTAAATAAATGTTTGTCAGACAAAACTCGTGCATTTTGTTTGAAATATATGGACAGTGTAAACCGAGGAGTATGAGTATGATTTTGGTTAATCTATCTTTGCACATTAACGATCTGAAACTGAGCGGAAAAATCAAATTTTTCGTTAAAACAGCCTCGTTAATCTTGCCTGCATTTCGAGACAAGTAAGATGAGGTCTGAATGTTCGTGCAGATATCAACTTGGTACTTCGCATACTTAGCTTAAATTGATATGTTAGCTTCATTGTCAAGTTTTTAGTGTTTTAGAGAAACTTTTCACGATTTCGGTCTGTTTTCGTGGTTTAAATACTCGCATATGCGGTTTACCGCCGCTTTCTCCTACTTTTTTAATAATTTTTAAAAATTAATGAATCATAACTTGAATCCCTTGCATTTAACGTTGATTTAAAGCGTTTTAGCTCTTTTTATAGCTTATAAATAAATAAAAATTTTCGCAATAAATTCACTGTAACGGAAAATTTAGTGGCAGTCATAAATTTACACAAACGCTTGTATATTGCAAAGTGAAAGCATTTATCAATTGCAAAAGCCAATAGCGAGTTAAGAGTCATTTGCTAACCAATCTAACTAACCGAAAGCATTTATTGTTTTGTAAAGCATTTGTAAAGGCACTCGCACTCTATTTCTTACTTTTACTCATTGTTAGAGTGGTTAACAGTTTGTAATGTGCTTTACGCTTTTAAACAGAGTCGCTGGTTTTATGCAAATGGTCAGGTGTATCGCATGGAGTACGTTCGCAGATCAGCGCCGTGTTTGACTGGTTAGATTTTTGAATAGGACAATCGTTTTAACCGTTACAATGGGCTTCACTTTAAGTGAGTATCGCTTTGTTTTTTTTGCGCTGATTTTGCGAAGTGAAAATTGCCTGTTTTACGAGTATCATATTTCTTAGAAAAAGCTCGCTAAAATTTATGCAATTTGTTAGTTTCTAAAAGCTAATTCGCATTTTATTTTCACGATAATTTGCTTTCGCTTTTGAAATTTACAATTTGTATTTCGACTTTAAATTTTCGCCTTACGACTTTAAATTTTTGAATCACTAAATGAATTGAAGTATTCAATGACTTTTGAAATGATTTTGAATTATTAAATAACATAATTTGCTATGAACGTTTATAGTTTGTCTCTATTTTCAAACGTTTCTGCGTAGGAAGAAAGAAAAATAAGTTTGAAACCAACAAGAAACGTTAAGCTCGCACCGAAACTCGAACAAAACTTTGATTCGCATACATTCATTTCTTTGATTTTTTTTTCCATTCGCTCTTCTGGAATTAAAAGATGAAAGTTGTATGCTTAGAAAATTTAAATATCGCTATTCTTAATGACGAACAAGCATAAAGCAATTTCATTTTAAAACGCGAATGCGTTTGTATTATTTACTTTGAAACATTTTTCGATTTTGTTATGGAAAATTTAACTTTCTCTTTGTTTTTTCCATTTTTAACAAGAATGAAAAGCAAATATTTGAAACGTTGTAAATTCGCGAAAAACTTAAAAAAGATTCAAAAGAAAGTGAAGTAATTTTGACAAGTGTCGACGAGCATATCGCGTTTTTTCTTGTTCTCTTCACTGTTCTTCTCTTTGTTTTTTGCCAAAAGCTCAAGAATATAATCGATGGCAAAAAGTACATTGTAAAAGTTTATTGCAAAGAAAAAATCAGCAAATCTCACGCCTTAAGCTCGGTTTCAAAGAGGCTAAAATATTTGCAAGTTGAATAAATAGCAAATTTGCTCCTCGAACGCAGAAAGAACGTGAGAAACGAAAGATGAGAGCGAAATGAGAAAATAAGAGAAATTAAGTTGCTCGTTGTGAGAGCGCATTGAACGCGAAACTTGTTTACTGCAAAATGATTACGAAAAACAATTTCCATTAAAGCTCCTGCATCATATCAAATTTCATTGTTTTTGTGCAAATACTGCCTCGTCGTAATTGAAGCTTTTAAAAAATTAAACTTTGACATAGATAACGAAAGACGTAAGAGCATTTTTTTTTCTACTTTTACATAGATTTCAAACGCTCACTTTATTAAATTTCTGCAAACAAACAACGACATGAACTATATTTCAAGTAAAATTTGAAAGGCAGTGTTTGGCGCCAGATGACATTTCAAATTTATTATGTTTTTGTCGCAACAAACTCGAGAAAAAAAGACTGAAAACACAGCAGTTTCCAAACACTGAACGGCTTGCAGTTATTGATGCGCATCGCATTTGTTTTCATCACCGCTGAACCTACTAGCTGCTCGAAATTAATATTAGTTTAACTGCTTCATTTAATCGTATGTACACTTTATTCACTTGTTTAAATAGATAACAAGATTTAAAAACTAGTGGCTTTGCGCGAAAATTTTCTTTTAATTTTTGCTATTTTAGACATATGAAAGTGATATTTATTAATACTTTCAGTTTGAAAAAAAAATTCAGTTTTTGGAAGCAAAAATGTTCGCCATTAAGCATTTGGATTTCACTAAACTTTCTTAATTATATGTATGAAAGTTTTGCCATTAAAGTGAAAAATTTCAACAATGCTAAAATGCTCTCTGAATAATAATAAAAAAAAACCAAAAACTTCATCTGCTTAGTATTTCTGCTCTTTTCTGTGTCTCATTAAAGCAAAACGCAATTAGGAAATAGTTTCTTTGCTTAATGTGCTCAAATACTTTCTTTCATGCGTCTTTTAAACAAGGCTTGTGTATGAAAGTGAATAAGAAGTAAATTGAGAATGAAATTAATTTCTTTTTCTAATATTAGATTTATAAAAATGCTTTTAACTTTGTAGCCTGTTCCTTGTTGATAAAAATGAAAATTAGTAAACATCATTTATGCAGTGGAAGTGATTGCTGATTACAGAATAAGTTTCATAAGGAATTCTTAATTAAAAAGAAGCGATTTCACTTAAATGTGAACGGTATAGGAGTGTTGCGAAAAAATGAAGATAGTTACGTTAACAATGAATCGCAAAAAGCAACAAATCAGCAATCCAATTCTAATTTTCGAAATAAAATCATAAACATGTTCTGTTTAGAACTTTTTATTATCACAGCGAATTCAAATCGACAGATTGTAAAGCAAAGCATCGTATAGATTTAGTACACTCTGTTAATGTCTGACGAAATTGAATTGCTTCATCGTCATCAAACTTGCTAACTTCTGTGTTTCAATTATTGACATTCAGCTTCACTTGTCGAGACAGTTTTATATTTGGTCGAGACGAGAAAATTTTTCGAAAAACGATTTACTTTTTTTTATTTGGCTTTTGCTCTCGCGTCTTATTAATTTTTTACTGAATATGAGTTTATTACATAGAAATCTCATTTCCTGCTTTAAGTCTCTGCTACTCATTTCGAATTTTACTTCTTTTACTTTCACTTCTTGTTTTATATAAAAATTTATGCAAAAATTATGATTTGCACGAATGCCCGAGACCACATGGTATTTGCACTGCATTTTGAAACACTATAACCTCGAAAAGCTAGTTAACAATACACTCACCGATAGCAATGCTAGTGTACTATCAGCATTGCAAATGTATAAAAGCAATGCACAAGATAAACTGCGTTTGATCACAAAACTTTGTGCTCCTTACCAATTACGACCGTTTCAGCAACTTTCGCACTAAAACCAACTTAAGGTAACGGTTCTCACGCAAAGCCAAGCTTCTCTACTTGCATTGCTGAATTACTTATTTTGTATATTAATAAAGCTTCTTTTAAACCTAAATCGTTGCGCAAATCATCAAACTTCAACCTTGTGCCTTATGATTTGCGATCGCCACAATGTTTTTTATGCTTTTTTAGTATTTTTTTCGAAAAAAGTCTGAAAAACTTTTGTAAGGCATATGCTTTCATTAATTTTATGAGAATGAGATTTTAACAAAGTAAAAAACGATTTCATTTTTCAAAATCTTTTATGATCCTCACTGCATTTCTTTTAGATCATTTCAAATTTTTTATTTTTTAAAAATCATATCTCGGGGTAAATTCATAAATGTTAATTCCTCTAAATAATTAATGATTTTAAATCCTCTAGTTTAGACAAGTTTTGGTGATTAAACCTATAGAATCTGTCTGTGAATGATAAATCAGAGCAAAACATTTTTTACATCTAACTTGATTTAAAGCTAGATTTTGACTCTAATTTTAGTTTCATTTTAAAATTTCATTTCAATATTTTAATATTCTAACATTTTGCGCCAGATTAAAGTCTTATGAAAGCAAACATTCAGTTGTTTAGAAGAAATAAATAATTCTTGAACATTAAGTCCTTTTAGCCGTGTTATTCACATTTTGCAAATGTGGGACTATATTCCAACTACTTTCGCCTCAACTTATTGATTTTATGTCAAGTTCCTTCGCCTTACCTTCTTGAGTCCTTTTTGAAAAATGTTTTTAGCTTAGAAGCAATTCTATAAAAGAAAATCATTTGAATTATTAAAATCAAATCACTTGCTTATATAGGGCATTCAAATTTTTGTGATCACAAAATTTTTAAAATAAATTCAAATAAAAAATTTACTTCATATCTTTATTGAAAGTATAATTTTTTTGAAAAACATTATTATAAAATGGCATGATTGCGAATACTTCTAGCGTATTGAAACCAATTTTAGTAAATCTTGGTAAGCAAACACATTACTTTTAACTCCATGGAATGGCAGGTTTTATCACAGCTTTTTGTAAAAGTGTTAATTTCCAATCGATTTCATCAAATAATACAAAAGTCATATTGTAAAAAAATTTTCTCATAAACCGTGTTAGAAATGAAGTCTGAATATTTGTACAATCAAGGAATAAACGTGTGTCTGAATACCACATTTGAAACTATTATATCAAAAGCTAGAGATATGCGCAAAAACAAAATAAAACTCTTTGTAGTGAAATTATTCATTTTGTCTTTAGTACTCTCATTGTTGTGCACATTGAGATGCATTTCATAGCAAAATTTCTGCATATTCCTCTTTCATTGAAAGGATGCAGATGTTACTGCATATTTAGCTACATTTTATCATCTTTCAGTTAGTCAAAATTTCAATACAAAATATAAAATGAATTTTTCATAAACTTTATTGAGAATTTAATCTTTTATAATGGTGTCGAAGAATTAAAAAGACGATTGTAAAGAATATTTTTCTATTAAATGTTTTATCACTTGAGAACTTACCCTTAAGTTTAAAAAAGGAAGGAAAAAAGAAATAAATTCTAAACTCGTGTTCAATCAAATCTTTTCACTTCGAGTTAAACTCGTTTTATTGCAAACTTTGCAATGCAAAGCAAGAGACTGAAAGATTCTATTGTAAATGAGTGTACCAGACTTCACTAAGACTTGTTAGTTATAAAGTAAAAAGCACAGCATTTTGTCTTTTAATAAATTAAGAATATCAATATAATAAGCATATAGCAAAGACTTTCTTTGCTAATCCAACTTAATTATGAACCAAATAAAGATAAAGATTAAAATTTGCAAAATCAACTCTTTTCGATTACTTTTTAAGCTCAAAAATACATTTACAAAGAAAAAAGTATTAGTCAATCAGCCTGAAATAAAAAAAGTTTTGACTGCCAAATTTTTAATAATTGTCCTTAAAATTTTGAATTTAAGCTTTCATTATTCGTTCAAAAATAAGCGATGCATGGACACAATTTGAATCGGCCATATTTGGTTTTCCGTTTACCTTTTAATGAATTTTCACGATATTGCGAAAGCAATAAGCTCAACAAGTAAAACAGTTTCTAATGACATGGCGATACGTCTGAAGTGAAATTCTCGCCGCAATAACACATTTAGTTTTAGAGCTGTTAATGTTAAGGTCGGCTAATGTTAGCGAATGTATGCTAGAGGATGGATGGTGAATGAAACTTTAATGATACTGTCGTGGAAAAGACATATCAAATAATGATCAGAGCGAAAAGTACTTAAAACGACACTTGCATCCTTTTTTTTAATCAATCGATTGAGTTAGCAGCGTCTTACGGCGTTAGTGATCTTGAACAAATCGCGAGATGACTGAAAACTTGTTTCGCATAATATGTACTCGAAGTACTTACTTAATGAACGCTATGTAAATATTTAATGGAGCAATATCAGTGATTCGCAGTTTTTCGGCGCCAAGATGCAATTTGATTCTCTTATAATTTTAGAGTAAAAACAAAAAGCGACAAATAATGTAAAAGCAATGGTTGAGGCAATTAAAAAGAAAAATTAATTGAGACAAAGTAGGCCGCGGACAAAATGGAGTTACGCGAATTCCCGAATTAAGCGAAACGTTAGTTTGCTCTGAGCTTTATTTCATTAGTTAAGGTGCAGAGTTTTGCTCTTTCATTGAATTGCAAACAAAACTTTTTCTCCTCGAACCTTGATTAAATTTCACGAACAAAGTGAGCGTTGCAACTTCAATTGCATTATATTGCAATGTAAAAGTTCGGTCGCTTTAGACCTTTTTAAGCTTCATTCAAAAAAAGCGAAGATTTTGGCGAATGAGATGAAAAAAGGTTTCTTAATTTAAAATGAAATGAATGCTTCCTCGCAATTATTCGCTCATTTCTTGCTCTAAAGAATGAAACTTGCATCATCGCTTTCTAGAATCAAAATTGAATAGCACGCATTTAGCTTAATCATTTCGATTTAAAAATTAAAAATCTCAAAATGTAAAGCTATGATTAAAGATAGGTTTTTGTTGCTTGTATGTTGGCTTGCTTTGCGTTGAGTAAGAAGTTCAATCGAATACAGAATATTGATTGAGATTAAAATTTGAAACCAATAAGTTAAACTTAAGATTTACTTGCAATAGACTTTTTCTTTTATTGAGCTTTATGATGAGGAGGGATGCAAATTTTGGTGGTGAAAAGTATCAAAATTTTGTGCGTGATTGGTGCTTTAAAAATGTGAAAATTGGTGCAAAATTTTAGCCACAACACCATTCATATCAATAAAGTCAGAGTACGAACAGTTACACTCGTAAATATCGTACTTCGCCGTTTGTAACTACAGCAAGGCATGACCAACATGTCTATCGCCAATGAGATAGCAATTATTGCCCAGAAATACACTGTGTTCAATGCACATAGAGCGCCTTTCGCCGAAACTCGCATATTCGCAACTTTAATCCTACCTTTGTTCTCAACAAGTCCGGCACCCCCGCTTATCTCCCATTTCCTTGTCTCTCAGCCACACTCGCTCGAGTCTCCTCGTTGTTTTCTCAATATCTTGTCAAAATTATGAATTTCTCTACTCTTCGCGACAAACAAAATTTGTATTGGTGTATTTTGTAAGTAGTAAAGTCACGATTTTAACCGTAAAACCGATATACACCAATAGAACCTGAATTATTGTTACGCTAACGCTTGAATCGTCATAATTTTTGTGCAAATTTTGTCTTTAAATTTAATTTTAAACTTAAGCTGACAAGAAATCTATTTTTTGTGCCCGTTCCCGATTTCAATGAAACTTGGTATGCAGATAGAACTTCACTAGTATATTAAGAATTACCCCCATCATAGTTGCGAATTTTTCGCGTGAAGCAAGTTATTCGCGTGCAAACTTTAACATTAAGTCTATGGCGAATTTTTTTTTTTTCGATTGTGGCCCTAAATCTCAACCGATTCTTACCCGGTTTGTTTTAAATGTTTAAACTAATTGTGTGCTATATATAATTATTTTTATCCCTATAACTATTGATGTTAAAACGTCTTAAAAGCAAATTTTTAGTCTTTGATACAGAATTATGAGACATCTTTCATAAGATAGAACTTGAATAGTACTTTCATTTAAAACAAACCGGGTGAGAATCGGTTGAGATTTAGGCCCGCAGTCGAAAAAACAAAAAATTTCGCCATAGACTTAATGTTAAAGTTTGCACGCGAATAATTTGCTTCACGCGCAAAATTCGCACCGATGATGGGGGTAATTCTTACTACATTCATGAAGTTCTATCTGTATACCAATTTTCATTGAAATCGGGAACGGGCACAAAAAATAGATTCCTTATGAGATATTTAATTTACATAGAAAATTTAACGATGAGTTAAATCGAACGATTTCGCTGTTGTTTTTAGCGATTTTTTTCGTTTCGAGCTTTTAACATTCGCGAAACACTTTTGCGAAAAAGAATTTTAAAAAATCTTAAAAATATGTTTTTTGCAAAATTTATGAATTCATTTTGGCTGATAACTTATTCAATGTTTTTTGCTTAATGACAAACGAAACAAAATGCAAAACAACTTATTATCTATTGAATTTGAATGCTCGGCTTTGTTCACCTTTTTTTAATCGCTTGTTATTATTTGAAAAACTTTAAATCACCAGCGAACCAGAATAGATTCTCATTATAAAATACGAGAAAGCATAATTCTAGCAAATTATTCTACTAGAATTTGCCTATTTTCGTTTTACTTTTGGCTTACAAGAAATCTATTTTTTGTGCCCGTTCCCGATTTCAATGAAACTTGGTATGCAGATAGAACTTCATTAGTGTATTAAGAATTACCCCCCTCATAGGTGCGAATTTTGCGCGTGAAGCAAGTTATTCGTGTGCAAACTTTAACATTAAGTCTATGGCGAAATTTTTTGTTTTTTAGACTGCGGGCCTAAATCTCAACCGATTCTCACCCGGCTTGTTTTTAAATAGTTGTTATAATTTTTAACTAACAAACGAGTTAGAATAAACTGACTCACTATTTTCGATTTCATTTGCTCCACTTTAAGTTGCTTCAAGTTTGGTTTAATTTCTAAAGCGATAATCTCGTCAAAAGAGACACAGAACAGAAATTATGTTGTTATTGTTTTAGTTTCCTTAAACGCGATTGTTTTGCAAAGCTAATTGATTAAATTTAGAGCAAAGCTTTTTGGCTACTATTCATCAAAATCATTTGCTGTTTGCCGCCTGCTTGTTTCAATTAATGCTCATATAACTTGAACTCTTTTTTATAAGTTTCTCTCGTTGAGCATTTTTAATTGTTTAAAGGAATAATTTTAAGGATTGAAAATTATGGAACAATTTCATTTTTCAACTACATCCCTCGCTTTCAATTGATCTTATTTTCATTAAACTTTAACTTCAAATCTTTGTGTTCGAAAATTAGATGAGTTTTAAAATTTACTTACAAAACTTGAGTTTGAAATTGCATAAAATTGCCTTAAGTCATTGTAATTATAACTTTTGAATGGAGATTTTGAATTTTTCATTTTCATTTCAATGAACCCGAAAAGTGATTAAACTGTTAAAGTCATTTACTCAAAATCCAATATTTGCAAAAGCAATGCGAAAAGTTGGTTCCTTTTCGTTTCGTCTACTCTAATTAAAAGTAAAATAAGTTTAAAAATCTCTAAGTTATTAATTTGTATAATGGTTCTTGTATTTTAAGTAATGTATAAAGTGTTTTATTTGTAGAAAAAACTATTGAAATTAAATTGAACTAAAAAAGAAAATTAAAAATAAAAATTTTTTTAAATGAAGCCATCAACTAATCATAAAACCATCGATCAATTGAAAATAATTGGTTAGGGGACGGTTTTTTGAACTTTTAATTAGTGTAGGCGAAATAAGAAGAGACAAAACGATAGGACATGGAAAAATTAGCAAGTTATTAATTAAATTAAAATCCAATAACTTTAATGGAATCAAATGGCTAACAGTATGGTTGTGAAATGTTTTGACTTTAGTTTTTGTCGTGATCATGATTAAACGAAAATAGAAAACTAAATTTGAGATATTCAATCATTTAATTCAATGCAGAAAAAGTTCAATGATTTGATTTGTCGATAAAGCAAAAAAATTGAAACTATGAAAAGCAATTGAATAGATTAGCTTGAATGAGTGAGAATGTGTATTTTACATTAAATATTTCGGAAATCTTGTTCTA
Organism: Dinothrombium tinctorium; assembly: GCA_003675995.1. Lineage (NCBI taxonomy): Eukaryota > Metazoa > Arthropoda > Arachnida > Trombidiformes > Trombidiidae > Dinothrombium > Dinothrombium tinctorium. The sequence continues at coordinate 10,322 of NCKU01002398.1, forward strand.
TGTAAGATATCAAATACGATCAATGGAATAGATTTATAAAGAAAGGTTTTATCCAACAATGCGCATTGTTTGATAAACCATTTCTAAATAAATCTATTCAAATATCCATTTCACCATAGGCATAAATAATATCTCGGAATCTATGGATATTTGAAGTAAGCGACAATCAGCTTAACGATTTAACTTTTTACTCTAACAAGCTTATTATTGAAGTATTTTTTATGAAATCAAATTTAATGTGTTATTGAACCTTATTTGAAGTGAAAAAAGAAAAAATAGGATAGGAAAAGATAGGATTAATTTTTTGATTCATTAAAAAGTTTTTTAAATGATATCTACCCAAATAATCTACTTCAAAAAGTATTGTTGCTGTTTTACATTTTTTTGTTGAGATTTCCTAATTACTTTTCTTTCTTGTACTCTGTGTTAGTTAAAAGAATTAAATTAGTCTTTTAAATGCTTCAAATTGAGATATTCGCTGTTCATTTTTAATAAAAAAAAAGAAAATTAGAAAACTTAAAGATAAACCAGACCGCATTTGATCAAAAATTTTCATAGCGACTTTTTATCTAGTGTGAGAGTCTAAATTTTTTTTATCGATTTTGCAAATATTAACTTGTTTAAATCTATATAAATATAGACTCATATTTCATTCATATTTTCAAACGCTCTTACAAGTGCTTGAAATTTTGTATTTGTATATAAATCTTAAGAGAGATTTATTTAACACTCTGAGAAATTTTTTTTATTCACCTGATAAATATTTTTAAGTTCACTTTCTTTGACATTTTGGTCGATAATTATTTTAAAGTTTTACCCTTCAGACAATTTCAGATTAATATCCTTTTCGTAGCGAAGTATAAATTTTTATAGTTTCAGCTTTAATTATTGATTTAAAATTTTCAATAATATTAATATTCATTTGGTAAATTGAAACATTAATTAATTTTAAATTAAAATATGATAATTTATTCAATAAAATGGTAGAAACTAGCTTTGCTAATGTAACATAAAATTGAATTAACTTTGAAAATTGGTGCAGATCATTTTAATAGTGTGACCGTGTACTTGTTCGTGTTACGCGTTGATAGAATGTCCACTTATTCGATTTCATATTGATTTATAAAGGCTAAAATTCTTAAGATAAAATTCCTCAGGCTTTAAAGATAATTCATTCAATTTTTTTTAATAAAGAGAAGTCGCAAGAAATTAATACTCGCGATTTTTTAGAATTTAAGCTGCTTTCTCGAAAATAAAAAACGTTAACTTGTCTTTAGACATGACATATCTTTAAAAGAAAACTTGAGATTTTTTTAATTCTAAGAAGTGTTATTGCTACAAGTTTCTGACATTTCTTTTATTTCTTAAAGTTTTTTTCATTTTTTATTTTCAATGGCTACAAAATGTTGTGTTTGAACAGCTTACTTCATTTTAGTAGACTCAAACTAAAGATAATTCACGAGAAGAAGTCAAGAGTCGCGAAACTTCTTTACTCTTTTTTAGTTGTGATTGGAATGAAAGTTTTAAAATCTCTTCACAATTTCTATCTTAACTTTATCATTAAAAAAGCAACAAAATTCTGTTATGATGTCTGCAATTTTTTTTTTGCATCGAGCCCTTATAGCACATTTAAATTTAAAGGATATTGAATTCTAAAACTTAAATACTGAGCGTAAAATATTTTCTAATAGTCAAAATTTATTAATTATTAATCAATTAATCCACTTACGTCACAAATAACTTTAAATTAAATTTAACTCTCAAAGAAAAGTAACTAAGTTCTAATGAATGCTTATGTCAATTTAAAAGTCATTTTAATCTCTAATTCAATTCTCAATACAATTTTCTTAGATTCAATTTTTAAAGATAAATAAATAAATTCTTTTCACTACTTTTTACGTGGGATGAAAGCCTATTGAAAATGATTTGCATATTCTTCAAAAAATATTCTTCCGGGTGGTTTTTTAAAAAGTGAACCGCGTTAAAACGATATAAAGCAAACAAGATAGAACTTAATGCAAAACAAAAGTTTACGCAATAAAAATATTTTTAGTTTCTATTTTTAAATCAAATTTGCATTGTAAAAAAATCATAATAAAGGAGTTAAAAATTATCAAAAGAAACGAGGACTAAAAATATCTTTATCACTTCATATCTATTCAGATGAATTAATCACCAAAAAAAATTCATCATACTTTTTAATTAACATATTCGTGATAAATTTAAAGAATACATTAAAAGAAATTTTTATTAAGCAAAGATACTCGATCGAATTAATAAATAATGCATTCATAGACACTTCATTTGTATTATAATAAACTGGCAAAAATAAAATCTACATAAATTTTAAAATTAACAAAAGGATTCATTAGAATAGTTTTTCTAAATTAAGATAGATGATATAGTGAATTTGAATGCGGCTTCACAAAAACTCTGCATTGAGAATCTGATAATTTATTTCGCTAAGTCTTTATTACTTTTCGCTTATCGGTAAAAATATTTTTTTTTATTCTTCAAATGTTTTTCAAAAAAATTAATTTTTACTCTATCTATACTTTTTAATGGCAACGCTTCCAAAATTTAGCAAAGAAAAAGTAAAAGATTCAATAACCAAATGAAATAGTGTAGCGAAAAATGACTAAAACATCGACTCTTCATTTTTGCATTAGACACTTTGCTTAATTTAATTGAAATGATAAACAACTTGTTTTAACATTTAAAAATTTGGCAGTCAAAACGTTTTTTTTTTAAATTTCAGGCTGATTGACTAAATACTTTTTATTTTTAAATGTATGTTTGAGCTTAAAAAGTAATCGGAAAGAGTTGATTTTGCAAATTTTAATCTTAATTCTTATTTAGTCCATAATTAAGTTAGATTAATAAAGAAACTCTTTGCTACATGCTTACTATATCTTATTTGATTTACTATATCTGACTTACTTGATATTCTTAATTTATTAAAAGAGAAAAAGCTGTGTTTTTTGCTTTATAACTAAGAAGTTTTGTACACTCAGGTACAGCTCCCGATAGAAAGTTTTGTATCATATCGAGAAATATTGCCTGATTGATAAGTTAAAACGAACAAAAAGCAGATAAACGAAGAGGAAAAATACAAAATTTAATTTTTGTTTCAAGAAATGTTAAATCTTTAATAAGACATTTTTATTCAAAGGGCATTTTTTCATTTAATATCTGACTGTAACGTTAACCCATTTTTCGATTGTTGATCACATAAAAAAATCGCGAACGATTTCTTCGTAACTTATTACCATGTGATGAAATAAAACAAATTTTAATCGCGTTTCTTTCGATGTTAATGGCATTTAACTCTGAATTGAACTCAATGTATAAAATAATAAAATTTAAATGTTTCTTCTTATTTTAAAACGTGAATTATCATATCTTTTGTGCGATTTATGTGTAAAACGAAGGATAAGATTCAAAACATTCTGTTGGGAGCTGTACAGGCCATTTTGAAGTTTTTCTAGTCAAAAATTATAAATTTTCGATATAAATCGTAAAAATTGAATACACTTTTTCAATTTTTTTGATAAGTCGAGAGAAAGTTAAGTCGCCAATTTCATTAATAACAAAAGCTGATTTCAGAAGAAAAGCTTTTTCTTTTCAATTTGCGATTTATTAAAATGTCGGCTTTTTATTCTATAAAAATATTTCTGTAAAAAGATGATATAAATATGAAATCTCTAAAATTTCATTTCATTTCAATTCAGTGAAGAAATGAATGAAAAAATAAACCATGACTTGCAGCTTTTAAAATTTTGAGAAACATTAAAAGTGAGATGAATTTTGAATCTTTTAATTCTGTATAAAAATCTTCTTTTGTTCCAACTTAAACTTTTGCTTCCAAAGAAAAAATTATTCATGAGCTGAATTAAAAAAATTTTTGTTACGTTCTCTTTTACTTTCCTTTCCCATTTTAGTATTATTCATTGTAATTTGGATTATAAATAGTCCTCTTGTTCTTAAGAAGTTTTTATTATAGAAAATGAAATTTTTTAATCTCATATGATTAAAAAAGAAATAAAAAATAAGCTCTATTTGCATTCGCTTGCTTATGTAAAATATTTTCTATTCATTTTTGTATCAAATTTGCTTCTAAAAATTTTTAATTTTGCTTTCCTCTTCTGGATAGTATAGATTTTTAACATTTTATCTTTTTTTCCTCATTACTTGCAAATGCGATAATTTTAGAAATGTTTGTTTTTCCATCCAGAAAAACGCATTGAACTCGATCGATCTGCATATTCCTGGAAAGCAAAAAATTTTTCTATCGAATCTTTACTTTTAGTCTCATGTTTAGCATAAGGACCGAGTATTTGATAGTTGTTATCATAATTATGAACGTAAAAAAGGAAATACAAGCTTTTAAGTTTGTGCTTTTAAATTCAAGCGATTGTATTCGAAAATTAATTTTCAGCAACATTATAAAATTTTCTAGTTATCACTTGAGGAATCGAAATCTCAAGCTTGTTTGAATGCATATCGCTAATTAAGTTGATATGACGTTTTTTAAAGCAAACTCTCATTAGAAAAGCACAAACTTTCACCCAGCAAATTAAGTCGTAATGAGACAAACTTTTTTTCGCGCATTCATAAAGCATCAGTGGAACGCTTAATTGACAAACTTAATTTGAATCTCCTCCTCTTGCTTTTCGAATTAATTTCATTCTGATTTTTATCTTCATTAATAAACAAAAAAAATTATTATTTGAACAAACTTATACTCACTATTTAAGGCCAAATTCAAATATTCTGTATGCGATAAGTTAGATAAAGGAGGGCTTCCAAAAGTAGGGAAACAAAAATTTAAATTAATTTTTATTATTTTATATTCAGTAAAACAAATTTATACGAAATATGCTTTAAAATATGATCAAAAAGAATAAACAAAATGAAAATTTGATTATTTTGAGGGAATGCAGATGAAGAGTTTTGAAAGTGGAACATACTTTGAAAAATTTTTATTTTCTAAAATCTTGAAAAATATGCGAAAATGAATACAAAAATGTACAAAAATGAGGTTCAAACCTTTATTAGATATCTTTCGACTTAAATCATCTAAAATTGTCTCGATAAATTTCTTACTAACAATTTTTATATTGAAAATTTTTTTTCGAAAAACAACGTTTTAGTAAAGACAAAGTTGAACATACGTTTTACTTGAATTTTAAAGATGAAAAGCAGAAAAATCTTTAAATTGTGCATGAGTGTATGTATAAATGTATGGAATGTGTTTATATTGATTCATATAAAACAGCGTTTAGATTTATAGATACAAGATTAATCACGAATATTACACATCACAACCTTAAACTGCTTCTGCTTTTTCGCTGTTCTTGCATTACATTCTTGTTCCGCGTTGTGTTCTGTATATTCACATAAGTTTGATCTAATTTTCTCAATCGCTCATTCATTCAAGTTTGATATTTTGCTATTATATTAAGCGATAATTATATTTTATATCAACAATTTTTATTGTTTCATTTGAGGATTATGCAGATGTTTGATAGATTTCTTAACAGACCAATATGGTGATGAAAGATTTTTGCTTTCTTATCAATGTTTTTTTTTAATTATTTTGAATGCAAATTTTCAATCATAAAATTGCTTTTAGAAAATCTCTGAGCTCGTGAATTGTGTTCATTCACTGAATTATTTTCATAAATCGATCCATATACGTAGGCTGTTTAGATCATATAGAAATATTACACAGACTATGTAGATATTATTTTTAAAAATTAAATATGTTGAAATTTAAGCGCTATTAATTTTAAAATCAATCAAACAAAAATTTAAATTTTTTAATGGAGTTCAAAACTTCATAACTTTTTATTTTCTTCATTATTTTAATTTTTTGTAATGATAACCGTTCAGTTAAGTTTAAAGAAAAAAAAATTTAATTTATTTTGCGTAGCAAGTGATAATTAGAAATAAAATTTTTTTCATGAAACTTATAGGTGATGTTTCGAGCTTAGAGCTTTAGTTGATTTTGAGTGTTGAAGCACTGTTTAACTTCTCCAGGACGAAAATAAATCGCAAAGAATTATCATCAGACACACACAGCAGAAACATATTTCATTGCAATATATAAAACATTTGTCAGTTATATTGTATTCTACCCAGATAATATGCTGTCATTTTAAATAAAATCTTTCATGAGAACCAATTGAGATAAAAAATGTAAATTTTAAACTTAAAAAATTATTCTTTGCTATTAAACGTAAAACACTTGAAAATCCTAAAAAGCTCTTGTTAAAAATAAATGAAAAATTCATTTTATTTTTCATTCAAACTCTTTGTTAACAAGAAATTTTATATTTAAATGGAAATTAAATCAAAATTCAATATGAACTTTCAAAATTTTGAAAATGAATTTGAATAAATTTAGTTGCTTAGATGAGACATATAAATATACTTAATATTGAAATGATACAATAACAAGAAAAGATATGTCTGCTTACTCACTACTTTTTAGCTGATAAACATTCACAATTTAAAAAAAATTAAATTTTACGAGGAAATTTATATTAGCTTCAGTGATTTATTAATTGGTTTGTTACGGTTAAGCTCACTATATCAACCCAAAAAAATATTTGCTGACAAATCTGACAGTATTTTGAAATTTTGATTAACTCACATTTTAAAATAGACTGTAAAGTGACAAAGCGTTAATGTAATCAAAAGGCTAAGAATTGATTTCTGATACAATTTCAAGTAAAACTCTCAACTTTGGTCATTTTTAGCGTTCTCAAAAGTTTTTTAATTTCAAAATTTCACCGCTATTTAACATTCAAATCTGTTCCTTATTTGCGTAAACGCATATTCGTTTTCGCGAGACTCTTTTTCTTGAATGCAATGCTTACGACGCGGAATTATGAAAGAGTGAAGCGAAACGAACATTTTTCTGAGATGTTTTTTTCCTGCCTATTTGTAAACACATCGCTCGTTGAAACTTATAGCGCGGCATTATGTAAATAGAGCGAACACATTTTCAACTTAATGAAGCAAAAAGTAAAGCAAACTTACCCTAGTTTGGAATGCACAGATTTTGCTTCTTAAACCAATTCGCGAGGCTTTATTTGCTTCAAGAGAAGTGAAAGAATAATCACGCTTTGTGGTGAGAAAATGTAATTCAAGCTCGTTGTATGCTCGCTGTATGCCGGCCAAAAACCGAATGAAAAGAGGAACAGCGTATTAGCAACTTTTAGTCAATTCCATTATCAGAACCTATAGTTGAACCTAATTCAGTGATAGGGCAGAATGCGCGCATCAATCCTCCCGCTGCTTGTTGCGCGCTTCAGACGTAATCGAAGCCCACGTCGTTTTCTCTTTCCGCTGATAACCTGCAATACATACCGAGAAAACAATTCTCTAGCAAAAACGATATTATTCAGCGTTTTTAATCACCGCCTATTGAATTACACCTAAATTCCCATTTCTCTATTCACGACAAACCTGAACGCCGATTGTTTTATTGAAGTGAAATTAAAGTATTCGATGATTAACACGCCACTTTCGTATCTTCTCTTCCTCACCATCTCTCGTTTTCTCTTTCACCGAATCTCGCTTAATTCGCAATTCACAAATCGTCTTGTCAAATCGTTTTGTAATACAAGTGCATAGAGAAATACGAAACTCAGTGTAAACAATGTCAAAAGTAATCTTTTTCTCGATTCATTCGATACGAAAAAGCAAGGAAAAAAGCGGAAAAAATTTTTTAGGTCACTTTTCACTGTATTTTAAACTTTTGTCGAAAGTTAAACCGAGTTTCGCTGTTTTCGGTGCGATCGTTTCGAAACGAACGTGTTGACAAGAATCGTTGTCAAATGCGAATTTGAAACATCTAAGAAGTGGGTTTGGTGAAAAGTTGTTTTTGAAGATATTTTTCACCGAATTTGGTTTAACTTTATTTTATTTTGCTCTTTTTCTCTCACAAATATTTTTACTTCGCTTTAAGTGGCAGCTCGAATTTCATAAGAATTACTTGAACAAATACAATTTCCTGTTTTATTGATTTCATTTTGAAACTTTCTTAAATTAGAATTAAAAATGTTCGCAAACTTTAAAACTTAAATTCAATTACTAACATAAAAAGACTCTTGACAATAAATGAATTTTTCATTATTAAATTACAGCCTTTAAAAGTAGAATATTAGCTTTGTGAGAGCTGAATTTCTATAAATATAATGAGCAAATTTTCATAAAAATTTTTACTTCTTTAAATGCTTAACACAAACCATTCCATTTTTAATCTAATGCAATCAGTTGATCACTTTTCGAGAAATTGTGTCCGACTTTCAGCAATTTTTTTTCGCTTTTACTTTTAATTTACATTTTAACTTGCTTCAAATTTTATTTTGACATAACTAGGAACGCAAGCTAACAGTTTTTAGCAGTTGTCAGAGATTATTTTGCGTTATTCTTGGCAATAAGTTCAATACCGCAATATTACCGCACTTAAATATATGCTTTTAGTCTAACTCTTTTAGGCGCAATTCCATTTTGAGCGGAAAAAAGTTATGTTTGCGCGAAGTTTTGTGTATTGTATGTTGAGAGTGTATGTAAAATGAAAAACTTTTTTTGCAGAGTAATACATTTTATTCAAATATTTTTATTTGCTTTTTTCTAGCGTCACACAAGATTATTTATAAATTTATACGAACAAAAAACATGCGAAAGCAGTGAGAATACTTGTATGGTTGTCGGTAAGAGACACGGTAATGAGAGGCCACGCGGTTGTGTCGAGCACGTTGAGAGCGAAGCGAGGAGTGGTGAAGTTGCCAGCAAAATGCACTCACTCCATGTGGATTGAGCGCTGCGCTTTTATACACAAATTTTGCATAAAAATGTTAAATTTCGGAGGGCTTGGTGATTTACCGATCTATCTAAAAGCGCATTGGGGCGACATCGATTTAGTTGACATTGTCCGACAGTTGCGAAACGAATCGAATCTAACGCAGAAACAATTTAGTGAATGTCCGCAAATAGCGCCAACAACCTCAGA
>NCKU01002399.1:0-19339 GCA_003675995.1 Dinothrombium tinctorium
GGGTATTTTATTTTAGTGTCCGTTAATGGAGGTGACCGCTCAAGAGAGGTGTCCGTTAGGGGAGGTTTTACTGTAACTTTAATTTAATATTCAACATTCGGCACTGTCTGGTCATTTGAATAAAGAACAATATCTCACAATTTACGTTTAGAGATATGCTTTTGCGCGAAATATTAAATTATTAAATTTCTTCATTTTAATTTTTCAATTAGAAAGCTTAATTAGACAACTCATATTAAAAAAATCACTTCAAAAGCCAACATTAAACCATAATAAACTCAAATTTATAAAGAAAAGATATAAAGCCACACTTACGACTGTACGAAAGATCATAAATCGTTTTAGTTGAAGCTATTTGTATGAACTAATCAAAATAATGAACGATTTTCGAAAGAACAAGACACGACTCAAAAACCTTTTCATCCACAGTCGTTCTAGCGATCGCATCATTTCAATGCGTTTCCACGACGAAATCTAATTAATAATTTTTTTAATGAACCTACTTCTTCAAAATCATAACAACTTTTATGAAGACTCTTAAAAATACTACAACATTGGTCACAATGAGACAATTTTCATAAGAATCGATCAATATTGGCACAAAATTCTAAAGATTTTTGCTCTCGTGCTTATAAAATTGTGTAGTGCATTAACTATGAATGGAATAAAGAGGGTGGTAATTTATCTTCAAGTTGCACAAAATTGGTGAGAAAAATTAAATTCCACATAATGTCCACATAGTGCGGGATACTTATTGCGTTTTGAAATATTTGTTGGAAATCATTAATCAAAATCGTATAAGAACTAAGAAGTGCAGCATTCGCTTATCACTTGAACATCACACGATGCTTAAACTCTAGCTGAGTTGAAAATTTTGAGAGCCGCTGTTATTTCTCTTACTAAAAGTTATTGTGGTTTGCACAGTTCTTGTTTTTTTACAGAGAAGAGTATTTTTGAAATAAGTTTGAAACCTAAAAAATTAAAAACTCAAATTGGCTTTTGCACACAACATTCACTGACCTTTTGTTCAACAGCGCATATATTAGCGGATTGAGGGTGGAATTCGACATCGCCAACCAGTAGAAGCCAAGAAAAAAATGTTGAACCCATGGCTCAGCAGAAAGCTCCAAATTATGAAAAATGTATAGAAAGTAAAGATGATAAGGTAACCAGCAAACTCCAAATATGACGGTAACTGTGATAAGCATGAGTACCACTTTTTGTTTGGACCTAACCGCTTCTCGTTGTCCCTCATTCAGCTCTCCCACCATTCTGTTACTCCACAATGCTCGAGCCATTACAGTGTAAGTGATAGTCATGGAAGTCATTGGAATAGCGTATGTCAGCACAAAGAATATGACTTGATAGCTTCAGATGAATAAAAAACACGCACAAGTAGATCAGAAAATTCAGCTTCTAAATATTTACTCACATATAATCGTAAGTAGATGCTCCTGAAAGGCCATCAGGCCACTGCAGTGTGCAAAGAGTCCTTTTTTCGCCCTCAGAGTATTCAAAAGTGAAAGTAGTCGAAAATATTAGAGTCGGAATCGCTAATAATGCTGATAAAAGCCAAATCACAAGAATGACGATTGCTGATGTTTTTTTAGATGTTCTCGCCTTTAATGGATAGACTACGACAATGTACCTTAAAAAATTCGCCAAGATATTTTAAATTGAGATCTCGTAAAATAGGGAAAACACATGACGAAGAACTATGTGCGCCATTTGAATACAATCTAACTTTTATTCTTAAAGAAGTTGAGTATTACAAAATTTTGTGTAAATTGAAACAAAAAATTCTTTCAAAAACTTTCTCGAATTTGAACTAAAAAATTTGTTTTCTCGAAGTTTCCTGAAGATTGGGGAGCAAAGCAACGTTGAAAGCAATATCTAATTTCAAAACTTGCTTGATCTTATTGTGCGGAAGTCAAGTTGCGTTAACGCATGGATTAACCATTTTTCCAGCTAATAAGGCGTTTTTTTTATAAATCTGACAACAACGAAAAATTTATAAAAAGAATTTAAGCAAAAGCAAAATTTTATGTGAAAAAATGTTTGAAATAACTATTGTTGAGTTCTTTTAAGAAAAAACTCGCCAGACATATTGGCACTTTCTTTTTTCGTATCGCTATCCAGAAAAACTGAGGTTTTTAAACTATTTTCATATTTTTATTGTGAAAAACAATGTTAAACAGCAAAATAATAATAAAAATAATAAAGATAAAAAATGAATTGTTAAATGTCTATTTGTTTATTACATGAAAGGAAAGCATTATCATCAAAATCAACAAATGATAAAACATTTCGTAATAAAATATATAAAAACGTGACAATTCTTTAAATGAACTACATTTTCAAATTTCTTTATCTGAGGAACTAAATCTTATTCAATAAAGTATAAAAGCCGAGTTTACATCTTTTAAAACATAAATAAGTTTGTAAGTAATCGTAAAGTTTTTGAAATCGCATAAATCAAAATAAATGCAAAGCATTAAAAAAATTGGTAATAAACCAAATTCGAGTAAAACGGTGCATTTGCACATCGGTTAAAAAAGTTAAAATTCTAGCCCATATTTCGCTGGATTTTAGCCTTTATCAACTCTTACTTATATATTTTGCATTTAATCAGTCTACTTAGTCAGATAAATGTTCGGACACTGGACCAAGTTCATCCAGTGATTTTAACAAGATTCAACGGGAAGTTGTGATACATTTTTTCATTGCCTAAAACTCTCTGGTTGAAAAATTTAACAAGTTTAGACAAAACTAATTTAAAAAGACAACCGTAATTTTCAACAAAAAGTGAAGCTTTTGGTTTTTATTTTGAAAATTTCTTCAGCCGAAAATAATTTGAGAGATTTGCTTTTATTATTTTTTTTTTAAGTTAAAAGCACAATATTTTAAGCAAACTTTTATTTTGATTGCAGTTTGATCGATTCGTTTTTTCTTGTATAACTTGCACGGTTTGATAAAAACATGCTATAGTCCATAAACCTTTCTTCCTTGTCAAATCAGCTTTAAAGAATGTTCAATGAGGTTTATATTTTCAAGTTTTATTGTTTTCACTTGTTATAATCACCAATTATGCTCTGCACGATTGACATTACTTTTCTGTGACAAAACAGCTACAATCAAAATAAATTGCTTCTTGTCGACGATCTAATGAGCGCTTTGTTTCGCATTAATGCACATTCACATATAAACAAAGCATTGCTATCGTTAAATTTCAACATTAAGGAAACAATATTTTTGCTCACCTGTCAACACTTGTTGCTGTGATTGTGAAAACAGATAAACCGATTGAGAAGTTGGCGATGAAATTGGAAAAAGTGCAATACACATCACCGAAAGGCCAGTGACTATTTAGCATATAAACAAAATTAAACATGGCGTTAAATGTAACCATGATTAGATCGGCAAACGATAGATTCAATAAAAATAAATTTATTTTGGTTCGCATTTTTTTGTATTTCAAAATGATGCAAATTACAAGGACGTTTCCTGCGAACGCGAAGAAAACCATCAAAATGAACAACAATGTCCACACACATTGTGCCCATTTGGTGGGGACAAAAGGTCGATTGTCGTTATTAAGTTCTTCAGTTACATTCGCAAAGTCACTTTCATTTTTCTCGAACATAATGGCAGAGAGTGAACATATGTGAAGCTCAAAACTTGTAGTTAAAGTTACACTAAAGTCTAGCGTCAATCTATTGCAAAGTTTGTAAGGAAAGCAAAACATGCGCTTTCATACTTCTTGGACACACTCTTGTCGGCGTAGACTTCCTTTAAACACAATCGTTTTATTTCTCGTGTTAGGATTATTTCGCCGATGTTTCATTAGACATTTAATTGGTAAAAGTGTTTGACGCATCAAATTTAGTGTCTCGTAGTAACAGAGTTATGAAACTCGGTTTCTGCTCAATACAAATATTGTTTTGTGCAAAACTTGTCGCTGCTCAATAAATGTTTTATGCCTAATTAAATTATTGTTGACAAGTTACTATGAAATTAGTTCTATTAAACATAATGGAAATGTTAGTTTTGGCCGAAATTGCTTTCAATCACTTATTTCCACAGCGTTCTCGAAAATGACTTTCTATATAAAGACTGCAGTAGAGAGAAAGAAGCAAAGTTGACTCGAGTACTTTCGCTCAAATTTTATTGAACGTGAATGTTTTAAATTTTGAAAATATAAAATTCAACATTTTCAAAATTGAACTAAACACTTGAAAAGCATCCAAAAATAAAGATGTAAGGGAATATTAAACTTGCATAGGATGGGTATCTACAGGGTGTTGCTTTCGAGACACTGCACGGTTTTTATTGAATAGATCAAAAACAAAGAATTTTATTTTTTCATTGATGCTCTTATTTTGAAGAGTAATTATCGAATAACATTTTGATAAATTTATATTTTGATAATATTTTTCTCTCTTTCTACCTCAGTTGTCTGCCACAAATAGAAATTTGGGAGAAAGCACATTTTCAAAAATTTTTTCGAGATTTCTAATTGAAACATTGAAAAATAATTTATCTAAAAAAGTCTCCAATAGTGACATTTTATTCATAATTAACATTATTTAAAAAATGTTCAAAATAAAAGATCGGCAGGAGCAAATCCGGACTGTGGAATGGAAATTTAATGTTTAACATCTTTTAACAATGTTTTAGGTGGAAAAGCCTCTTTTTGAATTGAGAAGATCGATAAAAACATGATCTAGTTGAAAAAACAACAACTCTGACCGGACGTTATTGGAGAGTTTTATCAGAAATCCACTAAAACGTTCAAATAAACTTACACTGAAACTTTGTCCGAAAAGAACATGTTTCACTTCTGCACAATTTAACATAGTTTACTGATTGCCGATCTTTTTGAAATAGAATGGTTCTTTATTTATTATTTTTTGTCCATTAAACCATAGTCCGGTTTTTCGATGGTCAATATTCGGCTTAAAACGGCGTGTGATTCTTCGTTAAATAAAATTTCCACTTTTTATTGCCATAGACTTAGGTCTTTATTTTAGTTATAAAAATCATTACTCACACCAAAATCAGATATTAGGGTCGGTAAATTAGTATGACCCGGATTATCCGAAGTGCGGTTTTCTCTGCTTTCTGGTTCAAAATCGTTTTTTTCGACTTCCAATTTGGAAAAGCTTTTATATTTAGACTATTTAAAGGTTTAGATAAAGTTCCTATTGATTTTGATAAATTTTTTCGGTATAACTGTTATTGAACTAATTCCACGATAATAATATTCGGGTATACCTATATTCTTGGGTTTTTTACCGTTTTTTTCAGAATTTTTCTGTTTGGTTTATTATTAGTTCGAAATTTATTTATAATTCGTTGTTTAAAACACTAAACTCTTTTTAATTTGTGATGTTTTTTAATTAAAAAACGCATTTTTTACTTAAAAAAGTTATTTTGAGAAAAACAGTGGTAAATTGCGTTTCCGACAATTGATTTACATTTTTCAAGTGTCATAACATTCTTTGAATGCTATTGTATTAATTTTCGAATTTTCACTTTTTTACATAAAAGTGTTAAAAAGTTATTTGAGTTTTTCAATGTTTCGTCTCGAAAGTAACACCCTGTAGGTGCTATTATTTTAAAATAAATCGTAGTTTATCACGATAAGATTTTTAAAAGCTTGCTTTTAAAGCACAGCAGGTCCAATTAAGTAGTTATGGTTGTAAAACCATAATAAAAATGGCTATTGATTATAAACAAAAATCGCTCCACAAAATTGAGCAATTAAGACCGAGAGTTCTGTGAAAATTGAAAAAGTGATGAATGGCGTGTTTAAAATCGAAAATAAAAATAAAAAACTATTAATGCGCGACATCAAATGTAGAGTATGTTAAATAGTTTTAATAATTTTTTTAATTTTTTTATTATAATACAGCAAAAAATAAAATTTCTTGAACTTAATGTTACTTTATATAAAATTTACCTTTAGATTCTAAATGAATGAGATCTATTGCATGAAAATACGCATAGTCTTAGGTCGATCTTGCTAGCAAGCAAAATACTTTTCTGGTAGGATCTCAATTAAAAAAAAAACTAAATAAAATCGGTCAAAACTTTGGTCCACAATCGAAAAAACAAAATTTTTAGACTTTATATTCAAGTTTGCTTGCGAATAACTTGCTTCATACGCAACATTTGGTAAAACATCGTCTTTCAGGGTGACGGACTGACGGGCGAATCGAATGTATATATAAACGCTACTATTAGCAAGGTCTTGCTACGGTTACTTGCGTTTTATGAGCAAAAACATATGAAAATAGCATTTTTAGGCTTCGAGTACTCTTGATCTGGTTATAATTTGTCCGCTTTCTTAATGACTCTTGTAGCAAGAACATCTGTTCTCGACGTTCTGAATAGAAGAGAAGCAAATCTTTGATGTTGAAGAGGATTATTGTGAACTGAAGCACTTTCAATCATTCATGAGCCATTGGTTAAATCAGCTTGGAATTAAAAGATCGTAAATGCTTGCAATCTATCTCAAGTTATACAGGCTTTGTGTATACAGTTACAAGCTTTTTATAATTAAAAATTTTTCTCTTTTTTTGACAAAGAAAATAAGTTTTGTATAAATAAATGAAAAATTTATTAAAGACACTTGCTTAAAATGTAAATGCAGCTCACAAATATCTTCTTTCTCTTGATTCCAGGTAAAAAGGCTTAAGCTTTGTAAACAAATACTCTCACAATTTTTGGAAAATGATTATGTGATAAAATATAGTAAACTAAAATCTCTCATCTAACGCGCATTTAATATTTTTTTATGCAAATTTTTTACGTGCATCTAAGTTTCGATTGTAGAATATATTCTACTTTTGAAATCATATTCTTCTCTGGCCTCTTTTCTTTGCTTTAGTCATAAAATAGAGTAATAAAAAGAAATTTTAAAGTCAAAATTTTTGGTTTTGAATAGGAAGATCAGTTTCAGTATCTATAACACCATAGCTTTCGGTGATAAAATGTAAAGTGCTTCCTATTCCTTGGTACGTATAAAAAGCTTGGTACAACAAATATTTTTAAGTTTGCTATTCTTGATTTTAATCTGCTTGTTAACATTGATTAATAGTAACTGCGGCTCGGAGATTAATTTAATTCAATATTTACGCGTAAAGCATTTCACTCGGTTTGCGTGAAATTAGCAAGCAAAAAGTTTGCCGCACTGAAAAAGCATCTTTCAAACATCGAATAATCGCGAAATTAAACGATAAATTGGCGTTTCGAATCGCGACCTGAAACGTGCGAAAAAGAAGCAAATCAATAAATGAGCTTTTTAAATTTGTTTAATGCTTCGCAATGAAAGAAAAAAGAATGCGAAAAGTGTTTTGTCAGCGTTTTGCTTTCTCCTTTCACTTTCGATTACAATCGTGTGCTGTCTGTGTGCTTTCTCCGCATTTCATTCATTCATTTTCATTACATTCATTTCATACGACGCTTCTAATAGCTGAAAAAAATTGTCTTTTCACGTTACTTCTGTACAATCGATTGTTTGTAGAACTCTTGTTGCATGCGAGAGCTATTCTCACCATGGCCTTTTAAATGAGACATGTTAGGTCACAAAACCGATTGGACACCTCGGCACCTTCCCTTATTTGTTTAAAAGCCATATGCAAAATGTATGAATTGGCATAACAATAAAAATGAATAATATGGCAATGGGTTTAATTACATGTGAGCTTGTAAAAGTGAACAATTAATTTTTGTTTTTTGACAATGATACGTAATTAGAATATAATTAATAAAAAATCAATAAATTTTATGACAATTAAAATCGAGGAATAAATTCTATTCCTATTACAACTACCAAACAAGTAAGTCACTTTCTATGTGCAATTATTTGGAATGCGTCCTAATTCTTATCAAAATGATGAGAAAGCCTTCAAAAAGGTGCAAAAAAGTGAAACAAAAATCGAAAAATTCTATCATGTTGAGTTTTTTTTCTGTATGTGCACATGAACTATCGAAAAAGCCACTTAAAATATTAAAGAAAATTAGCCATAGCAAAAATAAATTTTTTTTTTCAATTTAAATTACATTTCAAATTTTTATAACTTTTGAACCTCGCACCTGGATATGGTGCATATTTGTTATTGCCAAATTTTTAAAGTGTCACGGACCAAACTTTTTTAAAAATATGGCTTCAACTACTTATCAACATTTGTATTTTTAATCTTTATCTTATTTGCATTGCAGTATGTGTATTTTTAAAATTTTATAATTTTAATTCTTTAAAAATTTCCAAATGCCGTATCTACTCTATTGTAGATACGCATTTATACACTCATGTTTGGAATCTCTACGATGCGCCTAAGTAGGTTTTTATACTGAGACCCCTTCGTGGTCAATGATGAAATTATAATCTTGCTAATTTTCAAAGATTTTACAAGACTGTATGCAAAGCAAGTGTGCACAATTTTAAGTTAATATTGGTAATTACATCGAGAATTTGCATTGAGAATTTGCAAAATTTTAATTTAATAATCGCTTTTCTTTACATTTAAAAAATTTTCTTTTTTACATATTATTACCATTTTTTAATTGAAATTAGCTGAAATTTACCCCTGTTTAGCACACATTGCTATTAAAGTGCTTTGTGAATTATTGCGAATGTGATCGAAGAAATAAAATTTACATTTTATTTTTGCCGGGTATACAGTAAAAAGAGACCATACTGGTGTTATTTGTTGGAAAGCGAGAGAAATAAATTATTTTTTTCTTACATTTTTAATAGATGAAGATTTTAACTTTTGCTAATTACACTGATAGACAAAGCGAAAAAAGTTTAAAATTAAGGCATGAATAGCTTAATTAATTTAATGTATTTATGTACATTGCTTTTACTCGAGAAAACATTACACAGAAAAATTTTATAACTAATTAAATCGCACAATGTTGAACCTAGAAGCTTGCTTTTGATGCGTTCAATCAATTTTGACGGTGGAATAGATTTTCTTAACAAAGGCGCTTGTGCCCAGATAACCGAACGTACCACACATGATGCCCAAAGCGATACAGAACAAAGCCATATGACCAAAGTAAAAAGTGGTTTGAAATAAACCATACATTTTCGTTTTAAAGAAAAAGTAGTAAAAAGAATATAAATATACATAGCCAGCGGTCGATGCTCCTGCCATAAAGCTTGTCCATTGCCTGTTTGAAAAACAAATAAAAAATTAATCTTTAATAAGCTCCAATCTCTTTACCATCTGTAATCTTCGGCATTCAGTAAGAAATATGTGCAGACGATGGTCACACAAACAGTCACAGTTGTTAAAATGAGAAAAACGAGAAGCATGAAACCGTAGACGTAATAAATCTTGTAGGCCCAAAATGAAGTGAAAATAAAGTACATTTCGATGAATATTGAACCGAACGGTAGAATGCCACCTAAGAACACAATCATACTCGGTTCCATAAACCACTTCTTTTCTGGTATTGGCCTCGGTACAGCATTCACGCGACAAGGGAAGTTCGCCTGACCAGCAATATTACGGCCAAGAACAGTACCAACCAGCGTGAGCGGTAAAATTACAAACAAACATATGCAAACAACTGCTACCATTGTACCGAATGGTATTGCTCTCGATGCGTGATAATAGATCGCAATAAAATTTATCAAAAACGCTGTTCCACAAATCAGCGAAGGAAGCATTGCTGCACTTAAAAACATTTGTTTTATCCATTTCCTACCACCATATTGAGCATATAAACTTCCGCCAAAATAACCATTAACTGGTGATGAAGCAGCGTAAACGAAAATCGCTGTGCTTAATAACGACCCTCTTTCTGTATATAACTCGCCCATTATTGTAAAAATGATCACTACAAGTGTTACGATTGCTATTTGACATCCAGTTCCAATCAAAATGGACAAAAGCATTGGGTACGTTGGAGTTCGAAATACATCTCCATGAACTTGTTTCCAACCATATTCATCTCCTAAATCTCTTTCCATATCGTCCATTTCTTCGTCTTTACTATAACGAGCGTAATCCTTTCGCAGAGTTCTCATCAAAATCATAGACACAAGACCGACCAAGAAAATAACCATCATGAACGAGTTGAAGATGGAGAACCAGTGTATACGGTGTTGGAAGAAGCTTGTATCCAGATACTTATCAAATCTGTTTTCAAATTTGATATCAGATTTCTTGAAGATGACTTCGTATGTGAAAATAATTTTCGCGTCAAGTTTGAGCTTCACTTTATTTTCACTCGTTAAATTCACATCAACTATTTGATTACCGTTGTAACCAATTTCAAACTTTTTATGTGTCCATAAATAATAATTGGGCTGATCGCCTTCATCGAATTCGCCAACAATGCCCCAGATAGGCAAATCATCAATGTACATTTGATACCAGTAATAGTTTTTAACAGCATAAATAAAAGCCTGAAGCTTTTCTTTGTCCAAAGTGACATCACAGTATTCGGTTTTTGCCACATTGGCTGAAATTGAAAGTCATACGTCAGCTTCACTTTAAATTATGCGAAAGTAACAAAGATGAAATATGGTTATTACAGTTTTTTTAGAAAATGTTATTAAATTTGTGTTAAAACAAAATCTAACGAAGAGTAAACGTAAAGCAAACGAGAAAAGCATGGAAACAAGCCGGAAATACATGCTACAATGAGTGATGGACGTGTGTGCGGCATCTAACCTTTGAAATCGATATCTAGACCACTGAATTCCAACTCTACTCCTTGAACCGCTTCACCAAGCGTTTCGTGGTAATGAGATATTTGCTCCTTCGGTCCCGCACAAAACGGCAGTGAGAAGTAACTGTACCTCTCCTGCCGGTTATGATAAGGTCCGACTGTGTTCATCCATAGTACCACTTCCTCATTATCTTCGTACTGTTCGAATGAAACAAGAGAATGTCAAGCGGTGAAAGAGAAAAAGAAGAGAAGAGAAGTGAAGCAAAGAAATGGAAGAGACATTACTTTGTGGTCGTGTTCGTCGCTCGCCGTTCGCACACTGAATTCGATCAAAACTGTGAGCAAAATAAGCGTGCATTTCGACGCTGCATTCATTGTTTTCAATTATCGTATTCGACTCGTATATTATTTGCGTTCGAATCGAGTGAAAAGCGGAGAAATGGAAACGAAAGCCACGTCAGTATTCACTCCGCATTCGAGTAATGATTTGTTCACTTTTGCTTTTCTCGTCTCGCGTTCGCTTTAAAACACACCTCTGCTCGTCGCCAAACGGGACCGTCGCCTCGTTGCGCTCTCCGCTTCTTCAGTCGACGCTTATCCTGCTGTCGCTTTCTGCTTTCGCCCATTCATTCACACAATGAATGTTCAAGCGTTAGTTTAAAGTTTGATGCTGAAGTCAAACAAGCGTTAAGTTTTCATGTGCAATCAATCACAGATCTGGCAATATTCCAACACAGAATCATCCTACCAGTGACCGTAATTGTTCTTGAATGGCAGCATTTAATTAAGTCTGGTTCTGATTTGTCCACTTTCAGCAATATCGTTGTTATATTGTGTCAATGCTTATTTCATCTTATATTTAACTTCTCACATTTTACTATTCACTTTATTCTTAAAACAAAAAAATCTTCAAACATTGAGTGCTACTAACATATAAATTTGCATATTAATTAATTGTTTTCAAAAATTTACAAAAAGTTTTAAAACAAGTCGAGATGCTTGCTTTACTGTAATCATCAAGTTTTTTAAGTAGGCATTAGCAAATTGACATTGAAATCATCGCATTCTTCATTTGCTTGTAATGCGCACAAACATTGCTTTATTAATATTAATGTTATTATAAAACTTTTGTAATTTACATTCCTACAAGTTATTGCTAGCCGTTCTTTTCATTCCTCTTCAATGCTCATAATAACTGAAATAATATGAAGTAAAGGAAACGGGACTAACATAGAAATATGCATTTTGCATGCGGTATTTATGCGGATATCATTGCTATCGCATTATCGGTAGCCAATGTGGTCATCTTTTGCTGTGTTGCAAAGGGCGAAAGTGCAAAGATTTACGCGTGTAAATCTTTGTACGATGAATGTTGACATTATCGATTGAATTCTGGCAAGCGTGTACGCATCAAAGTTACACAAACTGTTTTTATAAAATTTAAAACTATGATCATGAATAATTTACATAGATAAAAACTGAAATTTTATCTATGTAAAATAAATAACATGTGCATGATACTATCTCTACAAAATTTTATGAAAATGCCATCACTTAGCATAAAGATAGGAAATTACCCATTTTCCATTTTTTCTGCAACTTTTCCAAATATTTTTATGGAAACTTTTATATTTCCAAAAAACCACCCGCTGAGATAAAAATTGAGAAAGATGTTTTCGAACAGACTTTTGGTCGAATGTGAGAATGTGGGTACCCTGAGAAGTACCTCAAATGTACATCACGAAAAGTTATTTGACCTTTAGAGTCAATTTTCGTAGATTTTAAGTGTCAAAAATGAATCGTTCTAGAGATAGAGGCCAAACCTGTTAAAAATTATGAATGTGACATTTGGCATATTTTCGCTCTTAATTTGCAATTAATAAACTAGAATTACTAAATGTGAATTTATTATTTTAATGAATATGGATAATATAAAAACTCTACAAAATCAAAAAATTTAAATTCTTAATTTTAATTGAATCAAGAGTTCAGTTTGTTTCTTTCGATTAAAAGGAAGAATTTTAAATTTTTTAATTTGTTCGAGTTTTTAGATTATTCATATTCATTAAAATAATTTATTCCACGTCACACTTTATAATTTTTACAGCTTTGGCCTCTAGTACGATTCTTTTCTGACATTAAAAACCTTCAGAAATGTCCTCGATCGGTCAAATCAACTTTCATGGCATACACTTAATACAATTCTCAGGAGATCCGCATGCTCACATTCGACCTTTAAATTCAAATTTGTATAAATATTCTGGACGAGTTGACTCGGTGAATAAACTTACAAACTTACTTTAAATAGAGATTGGAACAAAATTTTAATAAAGAAATTAGTCAGTATCAAAAGTTGTAAATGAATAATGGTCAACCACTAGTCGCCAAATTTTCGCTAGCTTTGCATTTAAAAAGCACTGCAATTACTTTTTATAGTTTCAATGGAAAAAAATTTCAATGGAAAATTGTTTATTCATCAATTCTTGAAATATTTGCATTTGTAGAAACAGTATTGATTATGAATAAATGCACAAAAATATGCGTTTATTTATTCATTTGACGGCTTTAAAATTATGTTTTAGTGTGAAAATTGCAGGCTAGAGCACGAAATCGGGTCCGGGCCAAAATAGGCGGTCCTGTTTAAAGCTAAGCAACAAACGATTTGGACCAAGCTCGGGGTTGAGTACTGGGTAAGAAAAAGCCAAAACCCACGGCGAATTGAAAAGAACCGTGCAAGAAAGCACAAAATAATCGTCAATAGAAATTCTCAATAAATAAATTAACAATTTAATAATAATCTCAATAATTTTTCAGGCTCACTGAGGGTGTGAGATTTTTCAGCCGGCTTACGCTTAATTTTTAGACCGATTCGTGCTCTATTGCAAGTGAGTACTTATAGTGATCGATTGCATGAGCACCATTAAGAATTTTCTGAAAAAATCGCAGTGTTGGACAAAAAAATCGCTTTTGGCGTTAATCGCATTGATTGAGCTTTAATTGCATTTATGTATTTGCTTGTTTATTGAAGCCACTTTTCTCACAAAACACAATTTCGATTTGAAAGCGATTGAACGCAAGAGCAAATCGAAAGAGAAATGAGTGAAGTAAGCGCGTTATAATTCAAATTTAGTGGCGTTTCGCAGCCAATCGCTTCGATTGCGATGGCTGCGCTCACAAAGGGGCTTTTGTGGCGAACACTGTACAATAGTGGAGGCGAAAAGTGAATGCAACGCAGCGTCGCAGACGCAATGATTACAAACTCCCGCCGTAATGAAAGCAATCAGTGTGAAGCAAGAAACGCGCGACACGACCGTTGAGTGAGCGTTGAGCGATCGAACAGCGAGCGAACAGCATGTCACGACCCGGACACCGCGAACGCGACAAGTACGAGCCACCGAATCCGCGCCGCACGCATACCATTATGCAGCAAGAGGACATCGCCTCGGGAAAGAAGTCGCATTGGCCTGAGCTCGAAATCACAGGTGCTCTATGCGTTACTCGCTATGTCACTGCTTCTCAACTCTCTTTTGTCGCCTTCGGCTTTTGTCCGTCTCACGATTAAACTCGTCGCTTTCCGCTTTTTGGCCGCTTTAATCCTCTTCAAATCTGCGTAAATAGTTTGCTCTCAAAATAACTATCGACACAGTCAGCGAACTATTAGCCTGGATAGTTCGTTGTTTAGAACTCGCTCAAATTGTTCTTAACTTCATTCTGCTTCGATTCTAACTTTTTTTAACGAATTTTGCTTAATTCTTGTTTTATTCACAAACTTTGAAGCGAACCGAAAGGAGAACTTCGAAGAACTTTCTCGAAACATTTCGAGCGATCATTGTGTAACTTTAACTCGCTTCGTTCGCATTATCCTTATTTCATTGAAGTAACGTAAATATTTGAATTCATTAATTGAATGGATTTTCGAAGACGACAAAAAAGATTTGAATATCGCTCTTCTCTCAATTTCAAAAGCACATCATTTTCATTATTGAAAAACAATTCGTAACCTAAATTTTTTTAATAACGTATTTATTTTTTCAATTAGGAACTATTCGCAACCTAAGCCCGGCATTGTGGCAAATGTGTCACTTAACTTCGTTGTACCTGAATGACAATAATCTTTCGCGCATCCCTCCGGACATCGCTAAGTTAACTTCATTAACGCATTTAGATTTATCATCGAATAAGTTGCGAAGTTTACCTGCCGAATTAGGCGATTTGGTTATGTTACGCGAGTTACTTCTAAATAACAATTATCTACGTGTACTTCCTTACGAATTGGGCAAATTATTTCGTATACAAACGCTTGGTATGTTTACGATGCGTATTTTTCCAAAATTTTGCCTCACAATTTTTTTTTTTTTTGCTTTATTCAAAAGGTTTAAAAGGCAATCCATTAACACAAGAATTTCTCGTTATTTATAACGAACCAAATGGGACACAAAAATTACTTTCATATTTGCTTGATAATCTTGTTGGTGAGATTTTTAATTTTTTTTATTTTTTTATTTTGCTATTTCTCAACAAAAAGCAGCGCGATTTCATTTGCAATCATTTTACGTTTGAATATATTGAGTCGATAAAATATGAATTTTTTAAAAATCTTTTCGCGATTACAAATTTTTATTTAAGATTTCGCTGACGTTTCTCGAATGATCATTTAAAAAAAAAGTTATTTTTCTTGTTCGATAATATTAACTGCGCAAATTAAGGTGTATTACCTTTTGCAGAAAAAACGTTGCTCTCTGTGCGATGCTTTGCGCATAAAAGAAGAACATTATTTTGCACAGAGCAGTACACGTTGTTCGCTGAGGCAAGCTCTTTCTCAACTTTTGAAGTCGTGTTTCGATAATTTTTTTTTTTGTTCTCCAAAAATAATTTCAATAAGCGTATGCGAACATTTTAGCATAAGCTGACTCGAATTTATTGAGCAAGTGATGCAGTTGACTTTACTCGTTCACTCGATGTTAATTTAGTTCACTTTAATAATGACATTGAACTAAACACCGTTACTGTCATTGGAAATTAGATCTCACTAAAATTGGATCATTGAATGGCAAAATAAGAATTTGATTGATATTTAATTTGAATAATGAAAATAGACGTTAAATGCAACAAATCGTACGATCAATTCATTGACACTGATTTTTTCCATTTTATTGCGTTTTAATCATTGTGTGCGCAGCACAAAAAAATTTATCAATTCTACTTATTTGCACCTCTGAATTATTTATTTTACTTGATTTCGTCACAATGAGTTTAGAATAATCCTAAATTTGACACAATGAAACATTATACAAAATAAATTATCATATTATAATGGCGAGTAATTCGATGTGATGAAATGAAAATTATTTAATTAAGGTAATTTAATCGTAAAAAAAGTGTGGAATGGAATTTTTTGTTTCTCGAAAGCTGAAATTGGCTTCGCATTTTCTTGTCATTTAATGACATTGACTTGTCATTTTTCATAAATTTACATTTTTTTTCGAAATTGATTTACCACATCCTTTCACATGTCAGCATTTGCATGTTGCAAAACCGTTATTTTGCATTGAAAAACAAAATGAAAACATCCTTTTGTTGTAAGCAAATGTTTTTTTGAAAGCATTTGCGCCTTTTTTCTTTTTAATGAAAACAACAAAAGTTTCTTCACCGCTAAACACTCTAAATACGTGAAAATTTAAGCAAAAAAGATGTCAGGAGCTGTGCATTTTTATTGCTAAAAATGAGATTTGCATCTGAACACAACCGCCTTTTAGTGAGCGAGCGAGCGAGATCGACGCTTAAATACACTTCGCAGTTTACCTTTTTTCGATTTTCATTCATTTCGAACGCACAGCGAACACTGAATTGAATAATATGCGGAAATAATCTTATGAATTGCTTTTATATAGCGTAATTTTGGGCGAATAATTATGTTTTGTAACGAAAAAAGATTGATTCGAGTATTGAAGAGTGATGAGCAGTTAGGAGCGTTTTTCTTATATTATATGCGTGTGCGTATTTTCTCTACGCTTTCCTATTGAAATTAAAAACCGAACAACGCCAATCGTAATTGACTCTCATTCATATTTTCCTGAATTCGTTCTTGTATGAACCGAAAAAAGAATCCACTTCGCTTTGAGAAATCAATTTCGATCGTGATAGGAGTAAACCCGAAAATTTGTTTGAATTTTTGAACTTTTCCTCATCTTTCGATAAAATGTATTCTGTCGCAATAATCGAGTGGATAATAATAGTTATAAATTGGGCAAATAAAAGGTGTAGATCAAAAAATGCAAAACATTTGAATGCTTTTATTAGAAACGGAAGCAAATTTAATTTCGCAATCAACAATATCGTAAAATACGGAAAAAAACGAAATTGAAAATTTCGTTCATTTTTTCAAAATCCGTTTTTATTTCATTCGTTTTCTTTAAAAAACGTTTGTATTTGATAAATATTCGAATCTAAATCAAGTTCGCGAACCCGAATTTCTTAGCTAGATTAAATCGCATTCGTGAAACTTAATTAATTATTTGCGCAATTAAATCTTGAAAAATTAATTTTTTTTTCAACGAGCCAAAAGAAAGCGACCAGTAGAAAATTGCAAAATGAATTTTTAGTGTATATGATCAGTTAAAATTGGCAAGCCGCAATCAAGTTGATCGTTAATTTTTTCTGAGAACCGATATTGAGTTTAAATGGTCCTGTTTTCCGCAAAGATGAACAAAAATTGAAGTATAAACATCGCCATAGGCTTGCTGTCTAGGAAGTGCTAATGATGTCCTCAACTTCCCTTATTCTTTATCGTATTAAATATTGTTTCGCCCATTCTCACTTAATGAACATTTTCGTTCATTTTGTTGTTTCGTTGCACATCGTTGCAATTTTATTTTCATTTCTCTCTCTCTCTCTCATTTTTGCGAAATAACTTTTATATTGACTACCATTTCGAGAATTGCCGAATAATGAAAATTCAAAAATCGTTTTCCACATTAATTACTTTTTGTTATTCAATGATTGGTACCTTCTTTTCGAACTGCAACTTCTTAGTTCGCATCGAAGACGTGAAACAATTATAATTATCAAGTTAGAAAAAAAAGTTGAGTAAATCTGCTACTACATCAGCTCTTAATATATTTACGAACAAAATTATTAACTTAATCACGCTAGTAACGGTTTTTTAATTTAAAAAATTAAATTGGCATTTAAGTCTTTTGTTGATTAACTGATAATCGTTCGCAATAAATAAGGATGCTGCTGCCACTGCTGCCGCTTCTTCTTTCAATACATCCTACCTACATTCGGTTTCTTACTTCTTTCTGGGCTCAGCTCGGTTTATTTTCTTGATTTTAAAATTATATAAATTGCTGTTCAATTTATATTTACAACAAAACATTACCAACGGCTGTATTGAAGCAAAGTTAATTTCAGTGTTTTAAATCTAAACCGATTCGCTCGACTAACTAGTATACGCTGATGTATTTAGCCATTATTTACAGAATAATGAAGATTTGTCCTACGCACTATCTTAATTTTTCATTGAAATGCATATGTTCTGTGCAAATACTTAAGAGAAGAGAGAACTTGAACAAAACTTATTAACGGTTAATGATAATGCGAATTTACATTATTGAAGTGCGAAAGAAAGACAGACAAGAAAAATTAAATTATACCCGCTTCTACTATGTCAATCGCAAACTTAACCATCGCTTCATTTTCGAATCGATTAATTACTCGTGTTTAATTGCTGTATCCACACACACACAAACATAGTACACAATGTGCGTTAGTTGTTTTTGCTTTTGTTTTCAAACCTCTTCCTTCTCATTCTTTCTCTTGTTCTTTGTATTTTCTTGTTCCTTGTCTTGAAAATGTTTTCAACCCGTGACACCAGCAGAGAGAAAGAGAGAGAAAGAGAGCTTTCGACAAAAGAAATGATCGAAGAGAGAGAAAAAGAAAGAGCGAGAGAAGATCAACGATGTAAAATAATTAACTGCAATTGATGTTTACTGCAAACTTGCACAGTTACACCCGAATATTCGCTTCTCTTTTTTTACTTATTTTTATTTTATGTTTTGGTTAATTAACGGTGTGTTGCAAAATTACTTTACACAAAATACGTGGAATTCAATCAGCATTATAGCTTCAAAGGAAGAAGAAGAAGAAGCAAAAAGCTTTTTCTTGCCGTAATTTATTTCCGCGAAAATTAGAAATGAATCTTGCTTTTTTAACGCTATTTTCACTCACTTACCGATCACCATTGCTATTCATTCTCTCTTTGTTTTCAATTATTTTCAACGATTATTGTTTTCTTATTTGAAATGAACAATCAAAACAGTAATTTCTAAAAATTTCTCTTTACCTTTATATACTTTAAATCATTATCTATAGAAATAAGTTCATTTTCAATTTAAAAGCTTAATCCATTGATTTACTGCGATGTTTCTCGATAAGAAAAATTGAACTCGATTATTGCTTCTTTGCCTCTTTTGTTAATGTTAATTTTTTAATTATTTTCTAGTGTCATTCAAATCATTCAGAAAAACGATCATGTAAATTTTAAACTTAATTCCTAGAAACTTTAACGACAAAAAGGCAGTATTTCGATCATTGTAAGTCTCTTGATTTCACTGTATTCAACTTAGCGAGCAGTAAAAGCTCTCGC
>NCKU01002400.1:0-19326 GCA_003675995.1 Dinothrombium tinctorium
ATTTTGAAAAATCTTCGTCTTTTGAAGAGACATTTTCTTGAAGAAAAGCAAAAAAGTTTTTTATTCCAAAAGATATTTTTGTGAAGAAAAAAGCAGAAAGTAAAGAAAATAGCTTTACACTTTGATACTCCGTTCACTTTGATATACTTCATTACACTTTTATTTGTGTTCTTAGAGAAGCCTGAAACGTAATCGGATTTTAACGACATTTAATGAGAATACGGAAAAAATCCGAGAATAATCTGTCATTGTCACTTGCTATCATGGATGCGTTCAATTAAATCTTATCTTCATCTCACAAACTCGACAAAAAAGCTCAGAGCTATGTGTAAAATTGTCCGAATAATTACAACTTTCTTTTCCTCTCTTTATTAATTATTCAGACGCAAAGTTGTTTTAAAACATATTTTGATTGATTATAGTATTGAAAACATCGCAGAGACGTTTTGGCTAGACGACAGGATGTATTTTACGATGTCGCCTGTCTCTTTCTAAATTATATTATTCACTTGATTTTCATTTGAACATAAAAATCTTGAAAACAAAATTCATTCGCTAATTTTATCATCATTTCAACAGTATCATATTACGGAACAATTAATTTTATCAAAATTCTTGGTTTTCAACGAGAGAAATGTTTTCATTTTCAGTCGGTAAACTCTTATGAGCGGATATTAAATTTAATTTTCCACTTAATCACTTAGAAAGAATTTATTAAAAAATTTCTTTTTGCTCTTAGAAAATCAAAAATTGTTTTCCGACTTTCAAAAACACCAGATAAAATATATTTTAACCCACAATTAAAGTTTCGCAAAAAATCAAAACCTAAAAACAATTTTCTACTGAAATAGCAAATCTCAAAAGATTTAAGAGAAAAGTTTGAAACCTGTAAATGATCGCTTGATACAAACTTAAGCAATTTTTTTTATAATTCTATTAGATGTTTGTGAAGTAAACATTTCTATAATAAAATTCTTTAAAAAATGATTTTCCACTTCAATTTTCGTGAGTTTTATTGAAGAAAAAATTGTGGTTCCATTTGTTAATGACAAATGCGATCAAAATCAAACAAACTAAGCTCATATTTCATTAAACTTTTAGCGAAAAGATAAGAAAAAAGAAGTCAAAACCAAACGAAAAGGTACAAAATGATTAATGTTTTAATCAAGCTTAAAACTCGAGTAAATAAAGAGCAAGAAACACTTTTTGGCAGCGAAATGTCAAATCAAAAATTAATACAAGTCTTAAAATTTAGTTCACTTTTGGCAAAATAATTTCTCGAGATGTTTGTTCAAAATGAAAACAAAAACAAAGTAATCAATAAATTGTTTCTAATATAATATTTATTTACATTTTATGTCAAATGAATATTTTGTCTATGGGAAAAGTGAAAACGATTATTACCGTTGGGGAATATGCAAATCTCATTTTTAAAAATCACATAAGAGTATACGAGCTAAAAAATTCTGATAAATCTTCAGTGGCGTATTTTGGTTTAAGCAAAAAAAAGTTATTTTAAATATTGACATAAAAATCGAAAAATGACATAAGTAACCATGGATGTTGACCTGTTCAGTTCTTCCATCACTCGTTATCGAAGTTCAACATTATAGCTTAGCTTATACAATAAGTCTATGAGAAAATTAATTTCAAACAAAAAATCATAATAGACCCTTGGCATAACTTTTACTCTTTGTATTATAATTTATAATGTCAACAATTAGAAAGCAAAGAATTTTTAAGTTTTCTATGTCAGAATTTTTTTCTATCAGATATTTCTTAAATGGTAAATAAAAAACTAATAAGAGTCGCTTGCGCTTTGATGTTCAAAAAACTTCAAAATTTTTTATTTTCTAACTATCCACATTATCGATTAAAATGGAAAGTATAAAAGATGTGCAAAAGGTTTATATGATTTTTTGTTTGAAATTAATTTTCCCAAAGATATATTAGATCTATTTTTATGTAATTTCAAAAAATGATAAATTTGCATACTTCCCAACGGTGTTTAAAACGCTAATAATCATTTTCACTTTTCCCATAGACATAATGTAGGAATTTTTTAATTTAATTATTAACATTTGCCAAGTGCTTAGATGACAAAAAAAACCTGTCGACTCATTTTCGGAGTACTTTCAATTTGTACCATTTTCGAAAATTTTCATTAACTTTTATTTTTATAAATTTGCTACAAACCATCCTTTAATTGTTATGCTTAAATAGTCTCAATAATTTTTTAATGAAAATAGTTTTTTTTAACAAAATATATTTGCAAAAATATTTTAAACTAAAAAATCGTTTTTTCATTTGGGGGGGGGGGAATTTAAGTATTATTTAAAAAAAAATTGCGTTGCTTTCCTTTGAGTTTTTGGATCGATTGATGTCAAAGACCTTAGAATTTGCAGATTATGATTCTCTGATGCACAATTGCGTGATGTTTAAAATCAATCGAAAATGTTTAAAGTAATTTGATCGAGTGTTCTAAGTGCTTTGTGCTGCCATATTATCCAACTCGAATATTAACATTGCTCAATGTTTGAAGTGAACTCTCATTATTTTTATATTAAGCGAATATAAGCTTTAGACATAAGAAATAAAAGAATTTCATCATTTAATGTATTCTCTTATTGAATAACAAGTGAGCTTCATAAATAAGCTTTATTGCGCGCGAAGATAGGTTTATATGCTCAATTTATAGATACATTTTGGTAAAATACAAACGTGCTTACGCACTATATACTGTCGTAATATAATATTATTTGTCTTTATTTTAATTTTTCATTTCAAAAAAAGCGAAAAAGAAACAAATATAAATAGTTTTTGGAATATTAAATTTTACAAACTTATTTCACTGCGCTTTTTATCATTTTTTAATATAAATATAGAATATATAACTTGAATTTTTGTACGAAGAGGACACAATAGCTTTTTGTTGTTGTTTTTTAATCATTTCTAAAACTTCAATTTTCAATGAATTATGAAAAAAGCAAGCGAACAAAGCAACGTTTCAATAAAATGAACGTTGGCTTTGAAATTCATTTTTCTCTGTAAACGAATTCCACGCATTCTTTTCTTTGTTTGCATTCACGATTTAATTTATTATGAGCAGAAGAAATAAATTGTTTTTTTTTTCGTTTTATATTAAATTCTATATTTTGTTATATATTATATTCCATATTTAAAACAACTCGTTTTCTATAAACTTTATTCAATTAACTTCACATGGTTATGTTATACAGGGTGTGTGAATTAAAACGCAATACATTTATGTCGAATAATTTTTCTCCGGTCTAGCCAAAAAATTTCTTCGTTCGCAAAGCTGTTTAAGAACATCCGCAACACAGATAAACTCATACTATAAACAAATCGGTTGGTGTATTTCAAAGTTATCACGTTTTCGGCAAACATACCGTTTTCAACCGAACAATACGTGTTTTTAATGAATGAATGCATCGAATTAAAAAGCTTTACAAAAGCACTTATTAAATTTAGACATATTAAAAGAAGGAAGAGTTCTGTGTCAAAATTGATGGAAAACTTCAAGAAAATAGCTTTGTCTGAGAGCTTCACTCTGGTTCGAAAAAATTATTGCTTCAACATAATGCTGATTTTGCACGCATATTAAACCCATGGGTGACTTTTCACTTAAAAACTTTGGCGAACAAATAATTTAAAAACGATTTTTCCTTAATTTGATATTCGGAGAGCGGATTTGGCTCCGAAGATTTAAAAATAAAGTGTAAATTTAGTTCGGATATGGAAAGCTGGGAATAAATAGGAATTTAAAATTTATTACTACCCGTTAGGTCAATAAGATTTCAGAAGGAGAATCCGATAATGTCCGAAAAACTATGTTTTCTTGGATAAGTGGGTGAATTGCGAATGTTAGTGGTGATTTCGGAAAAACTCGAATAAAAATGCGCTGCGAAAACCCGGATACAAATTAATTGCAACATAAACATTGAGCGATTTCAAATTTTCAAGTTATTTTATGAAGTGTGAGTTGCGTTTTAATTCATACACCCTGTATTTTATTAAAAATTGAAAATGTTCAAAGAAAATTTTAACTAAATTTTTCAGTTGTATCTCAAACTTTTGTGATTTAAAAAATAAGAAATTTAATAGAAATTTAACTTTTTTTAGTTTGATAATTTCAAAAAGATCACCAAGAAAAATTGTTTCCATGTTATTTTCGATAGACAGTTTTTTTTCTCCGATGAAATTTTCCTTTTTTCCTTCGTTTGCGAGATTTTTTTTTTATATTTTTAGCAAAGCGCAAGAAGCGTAGAAGGTGGCTCATATTTCAAAATTATTTCACTCTTCTATGCTTTTAAGAGAATCACTTTTGAGAAAAAAAGAGTATTTCGAGGATAGAAGCCGATTTTCTAGAAAAAAAGCCAATCGATAATGTGTAGCATCAAAAAAAAAGTGAAGAATCAATATAAGAAAACAACTTTTTGCTGTTTCAATTTCACGCATCCCTAGATTTTTTCTAACTTTTTAATAAAAAAATTTTATCCAAAGAAAACTGATGCCTTTACTATTTAATGCGAATAGTTGATATTCATATTCTGAGCTTTCAACATTTCATTTTCTTGATGATGAATAGCGAACGATGCTTTTTCGCTTCGAAACTTCTTGCGATACATTCGCAATTATAATTGAATTGAATATTTATGTCATCACTTAGAAGAAAGAGAGCAGAAAAAATGTGATTAATTAAAATGAAGAAATAAAAAAGCTTAAGCTTGTACAAAAACCGTAAGCTTTGCTCGCTTCGTGTTCGTCTCGAGTTCTTTCTTCTACAGCAAAGCTTTTGAATGCGAATTAAATAATTTTTTTGCTCAAAATTCACACATAAAAGGGACTCGAGTGGAAAGTATACATAAAACTCGAAGATAGAGTATCGCATCGATCACTTCGATAAGATTATGCTCTTCTCTTTGACGCCTTTTCAGGTGCACATTTACGCGTTATTGGATATGAGAATTGTGTCAGTTCGGGTATTCATTCGAGATTTACGAGACTGGCGATGAAAAGTTTTACGACACAATTTTTCGCATTCTTCGCGATTTTTAAAATAAAAAAAAACCTCAAAATCGATATTTCATTTTCTACATTTATGAGTTTTTTTGACGTTATTTCGCTTTAAAAATGCAAATGTTTTGAAGTTTGATTTTATTAAAGGCTCGAAATTTATTCAAGCTTCTATCGAAGCAGTTTTTCGTCTCTTAATCCACTCGAAGTTTTGCAAAGTACCACGATTGAAATTCATCGAAATAGTATATTCAGATTTTTTTAGTATTTCTTTTCGATTTTAAATTCAAAATGAACTTCAATTTTTATTTATTTATTTATTCATGCTCAAGTGAAATTAAATAAGTGCAGAACTTCGAACATGAATTCACTAGAAGCGAAATTAGAATTTTTAAAATTAAGCTGTAGTAAATTTATTTTAAAGTTTAATTAGAAATTTTTGTTTAAAATAAATTATTAAATTAAGAAAGAAAAATTAAAAATTGAATTCATCTCCAAGCGCCGAATGGTAAATACAGGGCCATCTTTTGATAGAAAAACTAACAAACTCTCCATTCGTTTGATTTTCAATTTTGAAATTAACTCAACAGAGCGCAGCGCTCGCTTCGGATGCGCATAACTTGATCAAATTTTTTTCGCAAAGAAACTTTATTTCGATTAATGCGAAAGTTTAAGCGACGTGACTTTTGAAAATGCAAACATTAGAAGAGAGCGAAAAATAAAATTTTAAATTAATGACTTTCTTCGAAGGAAAAATTCAAAATCATTAATCAAAATGCGCGTAGTAAATGAATCGCTCAACTGACAGATGCTTTCTTCTGTTCATTTATTTTTGTCCAACTTTTTTAAGCTCCGCAGAGAGCGGAAACTTTTTTGCATTTAAAAAGCTTCTTTTGTCATTACAAATTAATAGAAAAACTAACTAATGTCGTGTTTTAATTATCTCAAATGGCAAATTTAGTTTCGTGTTCAGGCTTAAATTTCGTTCTCTTGAAGCAATTTTTTTTTATCTCTATGGCATATGCATATTGAAAATCACTTTATCAGTTTAAATTTAAGCTCGGTTTCTACACGCATACACACGGAAAAAGCGAAGTAACGCATAAAAAAAGTTTGCGACTTGAAAAGAAAAGAGAATGAAAAACAAAAATTGTGCAGTCAAGTTGCTTGCAACACTTTTCTCAATTGACGTAGTCAGTGTAATCAATCTTAATAGCGAAAGCAAACATTGAACAGGCGAAAATCAATGTATACAAGTGCGAAAATTTTCACTCTTTATGAAATATTTCACTCGCTTGAAATTTATTGCTTTGCACGTCACAAATTTCAAAAGTTTTTATCGAGTAAATAAATAAATTTTTTTTAATACAATAAATTCGTGAAGCATTTGATTTTTCTCGAATTCAAATAAAAAATTACCGTCGTTACATTTGCGGATTACTTCATTTCTCACATGGCTCTTGACTCATTTTTTGTTTTTGCTTGATCGCCACGCTTGTGATTCTAACTTGTATCACATTGCCTTTCATTTGAGACTCTCTGATACAATAAAAAAAAATTTTTCCTTTTGCTCACTCGATTCGTTCATCAATGAGAAGCAAAAAAATTTTCTCTCTGAAGCTTTTGCATTAATGAATCTTAATTTAAATTTCTCTGCAAGCGTTAAAATAAATTATCATCAGATAATATGTTAATTTTCACTCAATTCGAATTTTGACTTTTTAACGAAAGATTGAAAATTTGTTTATTACTTGACAAGCGAGCGAAATTAAACGTAATCACGTTTGACATGAATTTAATTTTTAATGGCTTCACATTAAATTAATTCAAAACGTAACATTTCAAAAGTTTTTAACAAGTGATGACAGTACTATTAAATGCACTGTATCGTCGCGGATACAAGCCTGAATATCAATCGATCTATGTTAGCAACAAAAAAATCACGAAACCATTTGTCAAAAACGAAATTTATTTAATTAATCATTTTGTCTGTTTTTTATGTCCAGTCATCTTCACTATTTTTCACAGCATTCGTAACATTGTTTTAGCTTTTAGCGATTAGATTTATGATAATCTTATTTAATTAATCAACGCTCTTCATATATAACAAAAAATTAGACAATCGTACCATGAAGCGAGAGACAAATTTTCTGAATGCCACTGCAACGAGAACTTTACAAAAAAAGGCAAAAAATTTACTCGCTAGGTGAAAAAGCTTTATTACGCTGTCAAAAATGTTTTCTTTTGCTGAAGCTTTGCGCCTAAAACGAAAAACTTTTTTTTCTAGACAACTCTATGCATATTCACGTTATTTAAAGAAAAAATTCAACTTGTTTCTTTCATACAGCGTACTGCATTCGTTAATAATAATAATGAAATATTTTATCGTAAAGTGTGTCAGTCGATGTAAAATACTAACGTGTCACTAATAAATATGAAGTATTGAAGGCATTGAATTAGCGAGAGATTGTTGATTTCATACAATTTGTAGACATCAAACATTGAACGTTGTTTTCATCTTTTAATACTCAAGCAACCCGTAAAGATGTTTAAAATACATTTTAAGCAAGAATTTTATGTTTCAAATATAATTTAAAAATGTTGCTAATTTTAACGAATTTACATCATATTAAAAATAACAAATTAAAGTTCATTTGTTGCCATAACAAAAATTATGACATGTAACCATATACCCATGCCTTTACTTTTCTAAAAGTGTAATTTCCGAGAATATGACGAAATTTTCTCTTCTAAATTGTTTACATGATGAAGAAATGCTCTTATTTCATTTGAATCACATTAAAAATTTACTTGCTATTTTAATATTTGATAAATATTCAAAGAAAATTTGGTGAAAAATTGCTATTTTTTGTTGCGATTCAATAAAAACGAATTTAAGCCTGTATAAAACAAAACCAAAAAAATTCAATTTTTCATCTTTTCCAAAAACTTATAATTTTAATTGCTAACTTTACGACTCTGAAGACACACCCAGACTTAAGACCGAACTATTCTGCTCTCTAATTCATACAAAAAAAAAATGAAATCTTCCAACTGAACATATACTTGATCGTCGTGCACAATATAAATGAATTTAAATTTTAAATTTGACTTGACATAAAGCTCACACCAAAAATGAGTTGCTTTCACAAACGAAAGTACAATTATATGTTAATTTCTACGAAACAATTTATGTTGTGGTTTATGATTTTTGCTACTTGCGATTTGAATTATTTTCAACGTTAAGTGATCATTTTGTAAGAAAACATACAATTGCTCCAAAATCACTTTTCAAAAAACAAACTCAAAACAAATAAACATTTTCTAAATTATAAAAAATCAAGAGAAAATAATATTCAAGCGCTGAATAAAGTAGAAATAGAGCGATTTCCTTATTTTTATATTTATTATTATAATCTTTAAGCAATATACTTTTGAAAATTTAATTTACCTTATTAAAATTACTGCTTTTATTCTTGTTAAATCGCTTGAAAAAGAGGAAAATTAAATTTCATAAATCACTTGAAATACTTTGATTGTGATTGCGACAGTTACATATATAAAAAATAGTAATTTATTCTCAATGCTCTAAACGTAACGGCAAACTCACCTTAAGCAGGAATATTACCAGATTTGATTTGAATTTTAATATTAATTTATTGCTTTGATTTATTCTAATTTTTTCATGAAACCACTAATAAACATAGTTTGAAATTATCTCAATGAAATATTTTGAATCAACGATCGAGTCAGTTTGTACAGCGGTGTCCATTACTTTAATGTTCATCCCTCATTGATAATGACCCTCATAGAAACTATTATTCACTTCAATCACTAAAATCAATGAGTACTTTATTAATGTTCGATTTTATAACTTCATTAGCTTTGGTCTTCAAATTAAATTACTTTTATAGCAGTGTTTCTAATAAAAAGTGCGAGTTAATTAAAATTATGTTCAAGGAAACAAGTGTCGCATCCGACAGTGAAAAGGAGAGGCGAGCCTAGCCTACAGGTCTCTCACTAACCAGGTGAGCGCTTTAGATCACTAAGCTACCGAGCCTCTCTCCAGTTCGCTGCGCTCACACTACGAATTAAGGAACGCGGATGCGACACAAGCTTAGAATTTCATAAGTTTGAAAATTTTCATAAAAGAAGAAAAAAATTCAAATATTCAAAAAGAATCCTTAAAGCAAACTTTATTTGCATAAATAAATATTCATTGTCTTATCTCATCTTTACACTTTCCACAAGAAAATACACAGCATATGTCAAGTAATTTAAGGCGAAAAAATTAATTAAATTTCACATTTTCTGAAACTAATTGACTTGTAATTTTCATTTTGCTCGCAATCACTTATTTCGCTTAATACAAAGTGAATTCAAACTTAAACTTGAAATGCTAATGACATTATCAAGAAGGCAAGTGTGTGATTTCGAATTGACATTGATTTTTTTCACAAATAGTACTTGAGGAAGTAATTTTCTATGAAGTACATAATAAATTAAAGCAAGGTTAGCAGTTCTTGCCTTCATTCACTCATTCACTCACTCACTAACTTACTTGGAGATTATTTTCTCGTCTACAATCGAATGCGACTTGAATTTATTTTGAATTAGAATTAAGTCGTGTATGTAAAATCAGTTCGCTTTATTTGCATAGCGAAAACGAGCGAATTCGTTCAAAGTAAAGTTGACTTTTTTTCAATGTTAAAATCTCAGACAAAGCGACTATGTCTTTAACTGTTCGTGATTTGTGTGCTCTGCTAAGATCAAGCACACAAGCAAAGTAGAGGCAAAGTTTATTCAAGGCTGTGTGCATGTATTTTTGCTGACGAAAATTGAAAAATTACGAATTAATTTATTTCATCACGTCTGACGTCAAGTGTAAAGAAACAGAAGTGCGAAAAGTTTGAGTTAGCTTTCAAATCGTGAATGAGTTTGAATTTAATTTGTGAATTCTTTGTTTAAACTCTGTGTGCGTAAGAAAATTAAATTTAAAAAATATTTTTGTGCAAATTATTTTATGTAAATCACACGTTTATAATAAGTGAAAAACATGTTGATGAAACGTTTGATGTTAAGAAGAAGAAGCAGCAGCAATACTAGGGATACTCAAAAATTTGAATTCCATGCAAGGTAAATTGCCAAAAATGAGTTTATTGTGTTCATATTCAATAACTAATAGCGTGTTTATATTCTTGATCGTTTTTCTTTCGGGTGTGTCGTAAAAATAAAATTTACAAGAGAGAGTTGGTTGGATTCAGTTATCATACGAACTAGATTAATTTCACTTTCTCTTTCGTTTTCGAAATAACTTATTCACTCTCACAAAATTCTATTAATTATTCATCATTTAGTTACATAGTAGAGTTGATTAAGCGGCATTCTCTTTGCGAAGCGACTTTTTTACTAATTTTTTTCAAAGTTAATTTGAAATTAATGAAAAAAAATTCACTTGATTAAATGCAGCGAAAGATGCTAAGAACTGAGCCATTAAAGCGTAGAAGTTTTCGAATCAATAAAACAAATTATAATAACGATGTTTATTAATTCGGAACAAAATAAAAAAATCGAAAGCATAATAAATAATGTCGAAAGACACTCAAAACAAGTAGCAACCTCGTAAAAAACGTAATAACGCGCGATTGAATCGCATTAAAGTTTAGCATTTCGCATCAATTTTACATACACTCGCACTTGTATTGTATTTTCTTTTTTGTGCCCGCTCCAACAATT
Organism: Dinothrombium tinctorium; assembly: GCA_003675995.1. Classification (NCBI taxonomy): domain Eukaryota; kingdom Metazoa; phylum Arthropoda; class Arachnida; order Trombidiformes; family Trombidiidae; genus Dinothrombium; species Dinothrombium tinctorium. The sequence continues at coordinate 10,774 of NCKU01002400.1, forward strand.
TTTTTTCCGCTCTCAGCTTTAACTTTCGCCTCTTTTCATTTATATGCATACAAATTTTTTTTCTCTATCTGCACAAAAAATTGTGTGAATTCTTTCGATCACGTTTGTGGTAAATATAAAAACTAATCTTTAATGCAACATTGCTTGCATTCGTGTACTCGTGGTGAAAAAGAGAAGAAAAAGTTTTCTTTTACATATTGACTATGTGAATTGCGAAAGAGTTTTTCTCTCACTCTCGATTCTGATTTCGATTCCGATTACATCGATGAGAATACTAACAGCGAAAAAGAACGCTGCGAAGACGAACGATTACTAATTTATTTTACACTGTGTGCGTTTAAAATGTGTTCGAGCGTGAAGTTAGTGTGTATGTTTCAAGTGTGAGCGTCCGCAAAAATCGAATTCACCTACAGCCAAACACCGAAAGTGCATTGATTTTAGCAAAATAGCGAGTGATCGAATTGCTTGCAATGTTGTATGACGAACAAATGCAATGTGAATTTAAAAACTAGAAGCGTTCACATTCGATTTAGCAGTGTGGCGAATCGCGAATTCGTATCCGCTACTATACTCACGCACTTTTTACTACGACTAAGCATCGAGTAGAGTGGAGTGACTTGAGAGTGTGGATGCAAGTGGAGTGCATTTCGTCGCGGTTCGCAAAGGAATCACAACGCTTTTGCGAGTTGTGAGAACATCGATGAGAGAAGGTGTCATTCAGTTACTGTTGAAAGCGAGAGCATATACACTCGCCAGCTTTCTCTCTCTCTCTCTCTCTCTCTCAGCTCTCACTCGCTTTCCTTTCGATCTCGCTCTCAATTCTGTTTTCGTGAATTTCGTACTGTGTCGCTAATGATAATAGCAGCGACAAATTTGTAATTTATGGGATTGCATTCGCAATAAGTAAATGTGTATGAAATCAGTGCGAAGAAAGTGATGGAATCGAGCAGCGGCTCTCCGCCGTGCATAACTGTCGAAGAAAACGACGAGTACTCGGACAATGGCTATCATCACCGAGCCGTTGCAGCGCGAAAATTAGCACCGATTTTACTCTCAGTGCCCAGTTCTACAGCGCGACGAAGGCATTCGTGGATATGCGGGTAAGCAAACTTCAATTGATTTGCGATTAAAAATAAAATGAAAGCGAAATGAGCAAAGTTTTGATGGTATAAAAAAGATCTGAAGTAAAACTTTGGCTCGCTGCACTTCTCTCTCTCACGCATCATTTCAATTTTACACTTTCACTTTACCAAATTTTGTTCTTTAGCCTTTGAAATTTAAAATTCAACTAATTTCTTGGCTAAAGATCAAACCAATGCACTTCGATCGAATTCTTTCCTCTGTTTTAAAACGAAACTTTTGAATGTTTTTTTTAATCTTTGAAAATGTTTTTAAAAAACAAATGGCTTCATTAAGCAAAATTAAGTTTGTAAAATTAAATTAAGTAAACAAATTTTCRCTGTTTAAAAAGAAAAAGCAAATATTACCCGAAACCGAGGCAAAAATCGCCATAAGTTATGTCTTGATCACATCAATTTTACTCAATCAAAAGTGAAAATAATTAAATTTTAAAAAGGATGTTTTCATTCATTGGTGAATTGCACAGAAAAATTGTTTTCAAAAAATTTCGTTCATACGTTTGAATGCAACACTTGCAAACTTTTTTATATAAGTTAAGAGCAAACATATTTTATGAGACGAAGAAAAGCTCTAAACTAATTAATTAAACTACTGAACCCTTAATTAATTTATGATTGGTACTCAAATTTTAGGAAAGAATAAAGCGGAAATAAAAAATCACCTACATAGCTTAAAACTAGTACTTAACGGATTTTTTAAAAAGATTTTGTCCCTTAAGATTAAAAAAATTCAATGGCATGTGTATAAATTGTAAAATTATACTTCGAGCGTCATATCATGTGGAGTAATGCTAATTATTGCGTGTTTGCACTCCTCTTTCAAACTGAAATCTCTGCCTGGGGTGTCAAAAAAGAATTTTATGAATTTTCTTTCAACTTGATTCTTTTCTACGGACAACAATTTTGCAATGTTATCGCTCAAAACGTTTTTCTATAGCTGATTTAAATTTCTAAAGCGAAAAAGAGAGGAGAACGAGAGCTATTGAATCATCGAGTGAGTGAAAGTGAGAGAGATTAGCAGCACATGATATTGATTTTATTTCACCCACTCTTCATCAAGTTCGTTGTCAATCGCTTGCTTTGTCTTCATAAAAAGCTGTTTGAATCGGGTATCTGAAAAGCAAAAGTTGCGTATAATGACAGCAACAAAAAATGATAAGTTTCGTTATGGTGATGATGTTACGCTTGCTACTCAGCCAGCAAAATTTCGTCATAAGAGCTTCTTCTGGAAATAATTGTTTGAGTCCAGTCAAGCGTTAGTGAACCCTCGTTAGATCCTAGTGAACCCGTATGAATTCTCAGTGAAATTTTAAACTACATTTACACGCGCAAATAAAAACTTTTATTTCTGCTTGCATATTTTTTATTAGCTTCTTTATGTCTACTGTTAACAGTGAAAAGCACAGTATAATTCTCATTGAAAAGAAAAGTACATTTTTTAATGATGAACCTTATTTTTTAAATAATATCAGAGATCTTTGTGAATAAAATATCGCACAAAATAAGTCCCAAAGGTCTATTTATTCTTTTTTATACGTTTGTGATATCTTTTGACAAAAAAGTGAATGTTGCATATCATCATTTTAGAATTTTTTTCTCTTTTTCACGAAAACTTTATGAAATTGCTTCCAAACATAAAAAATTAATTTAATGACAATGAAAGTAAACAGCTTGGAAATTTTTTTCCCCATTTTTATTCTTGCTTTTCATTTAATCTTTCCGCTCGCTTTCATAATTTTATCGATTCAAAACATTTTCTTACGCTTTCTTTAGCGCTACATATTCTTCAATTAAAGCGAAACTCACAATAAGCTAACGACTGAATTAAGCTTTAAGTTCAATATATATCATTATCATGACTGTGGTGATTATTTCATATCTCTTAATGATTGTGAAAAAATGTTTCATGCTTCTAACTGTTATGACTTACGCGAAATCACGTAATACCAACTTGTGTTTTTCTATTGATTTTTACTTTTGTTTGCTTAATTTGCGAAACCTAAAATTATTATTTTTTTAAAGAACACAAATATTTGCTTAAAATTTTTTGAACTTGGTTTTGAATCGTAAAAAAAAAATCTTTTCTGTCAAAATTTTCAACATTTAGTTTTTCACTTTCGTTTATTTAATTTTACCTCATTTACTGCTTCGCTTGTTTTACTTTTCGCACTCATAAAAGTGAAAATTTTCGCTGTCTTTTCTTCATTTACCGAAACAATGTTGAAAATGTTGAATTATTTTTGCTTCGTGTGCGCGCGAGTGATAAGGTTTCATATTTCAAGCACTTCGATTTATTTCAATTCACGATAAAATAGAGGCACTTAGAATTTGTGACACAATTTTTTGCTTTCTCTCTAACTTTTCATTTAATTTGATTGCTTTTCGAAAAAAAGGCAAACTTTCAATACATTTACTTATTTTGAGAACAAGAAATCAGCTGCTTGCAAAATTAAATAAACTTGGTAAAACAATAAGACAAAAATTTTTTCAATTGAACTTACTCGGCTTATCATTAAACTACCATTATCAACAAAAACAATTTCTTCCTTAAATTGTAAACACACGTTAGTATTTATATGTGAAAGTTTAAAAAAGATATTCTTGAAAATAGAGATAAAATGGATTCTTGAAAAAGATAACAAGTTTGAGACAAGAAGAAAACAAAATGAATTGAATGCACATTGAAATCGACTATCTACTTTAAAATTTTGCATTTAAAATGTATACACAGTATTCTTGTTCGTTTAGAAATAAAGCTAAACAGAAAGCTCTTTATTTTATCATCCATTTAGTTTCAATGAAAAAAAAAGACGTAAAAGGAAATTTCTTGCTTTTTCACAAAACCTTTGCGTTAGCAATCATCCTTTTCCTCTTTGAAGTCAGCGACAGTGCTGTTATCAGTCATACGGAAGTAGGAAAAGCCTGGTAAGATATTTTCTTATTCCTCCTCAAACGAGGAACTAGCAAAGAGAGAAATTATTTTCGTTTGAGTCTAGTTTATTATAGTAGAAACAGTAAAAATTCTCAGTAAAATTGTAAATTACATTCACACACACAAGTAAAAACCTTTATTTCTTCCCGTATAGTTTTTATGTTTAATATACTACAGTTATACAAGTTTTAGGTTAGTATAATGATGTTAGTACAGTAAAAAGCGCAGTAAAAAGCATTTCTCATTGAAAAGAACTTCTTTAATAATTGGCCTTATTTTTTTTATAAATAATAACTCAGATCTTTGTAAATAAAATATTACACAAGATTAATGCCAAAAGTCTATTCATTTTTGTTTTCATATTTCTACCTTCACTTTTTCCAAACACTCAGAAATCGTATCATTTAAGAATTATTTTCAAGTGTTTTTCTTTTTGTTTGAGATAAGATAAGATCTCAGACAAATAATTAAATCGATTTTTTAAAGATTATTTCATATTGATTTTTTATTCTACTTTTCTGTGAGAAAAAGCACGTTTTTCAATTCTTTTCACTCATTAATTGAAAATTTTTAAAAATAGGCGATTAAATAAATTTTTCACTTGAATTGATAAAATTTAAGCGAAGCAAACAGTTTCGATCACGCGAGGCTAAAAAGTAAATTGATATCACAAAGTAAATGACGAAATTACATTTATCAACATAAAAAGCGATAATCAATGCCGAAAATATAATTCTGTTAAAAATTGGGGCTCGGCGCTTTATTTTTGAATCTCTAGTTTTTTTAATTTTTCATTACACCCGAGCAATGCAAAATTCTCTTTTTATATGTTTTAACTTTGATATTGATATTGTTGACTTTTGTAGCGTTGTTAAATAAAAGAACCTAAATTTTAAAACAGTTCGTTAAAATAACAAGCGGCAGTTTAAAATTAAAAGAAATAAGAAGCTCCGTAGCAAAATAAAAGCTAAAAATCACTTTTTAAGAATACGAAACAAAAGAAAACATTGATCAATGCAAAAAAGAATTCATTTAGGAAAGTGAAATTTAATAAGTTTGTAAATTTGAGCCAGAAACATTTCTCTGTTTATCGAAATAAGGATTTAAATATAATACATAAAGTATTACACTTAAAAAATGATCGTTTTTGTGAATTCGAAAAAGATTAGATTTTTTAAAAAGTAAGAGAAGAGGAAAGAGGACGAGTGAGAAGTGGATTACATTACAATCTCAATTTTACACAATACAAGTTTACAAATGCTTCTCATTTGATTCTGTTGTCGATGTTTGAAAGGAAAGAAAAAATAAATTTACATATTTCGAAATCCGCATTTCATTTCAAATTTTACATTTTTCACTGCTCTAGGAAAAAAAAAGCTTTTCTCTTTGTTTCCAAAACATTGCATCATTAATCTGACACTTAATTTTTTTAAAAAAGCTTTTGCATTCATCAACTAGAATATAATCTGAATCATAACTAGTGACATTTTTGGTTGTGTCTAACAAGGGACACTAGTGAACTTTGAATGACCTATTTTAACCAAATTTTCGAAACAAAGAAATACAAAGTGTGTGATTTTAAGCTGTTGCATCGTAAGTGGTCGCGAGATATTTCAGGTCAAAGATATTACATAATTATGTATTAAATTTACTCAAAACAAAAATGCAAATGCTCGATAGCCTAGTGGTATCCAGCGGTGCCTTCAACACAAACGCTTTTGGTTCAAATCCAACATTGCCTCTTCTATTTTGCTATAAATTCTTTCTTAACTTTTTGTTTTGGATTAAAATTTTTTGAATTTATTTTTAAAATACAAATTATAAATCACTTCATTCAAAATAAAATTGTTTAACTACAAAACCAGAAAGTAGAAAATATAAGAAATATGTTATGGTAAGGTGGTTGTGATTCTTCCACTTTTATAGAAAATGTTAAATGAAACTTTTGAAAAGACCCAGAAATGAGTTAAAAGAGGATTGCTTATTAAAAATGCACAGATGCTTAATTTTAATAAATGCTTCTAAAGGATTAACTTCAAAATAAAAAGTTAAGTTAAAATTTACAACAAAATAGAAGAGGCAAAGTTGGATTTGAACCAAAATCATTTGTATTGAAATCGCTGCTGGGTACCACTATGCTATCAAGCTTTCGCGTTTTTGTTTTGAGTAAATTTAATGCATAATTATGTAATATCTTTGACCTGAAATATCTCGCAACCACTTAAAATGCAGCAGCTTATATTGTAATCACACACTAGGCATTTCTTTGTGTGAAAAATTTGGTTAAAATCGGCGATTCAAAATTCACTAGTGTCCCTTGTTAGACACAGACAATATAATAAAATAATTCATTTCATATATGCTAAGATATTTAGGCTAGAAAAGTAAAAATAATTTAACTTTTCAATTTCATTTTTTTTTCTTTCCTAATGAGACATAATAAAACAACTTAATTGGTTTTATTTTGTAAACTTAAGTTTCAGATTTCGTATAGAATAATTAATTCTCTACGATAGCAATTAGTATTTATTCATTTTTTCGTACTTTATTGTTTGATAGTAATTAGTAAATAAATTACTCAATTGAATTATTCATAATTAATTCAAAAAAAAATCAAGAAGCAAAAAGCTGCTTTTTATCAAGAGAAATAAACCACGACCAATGCGATTATAGAGCTATAGAGTGATTATAAAGATTCTTTCTCATCTTTCTATGCTATTTTAATTCGAAACAACTTTTGATGAAACTAATAAAGTACTCGGATCTTAAGAATTGTGAATCGTTTTGTTCACTTTTCTTCTTTATTTCTTTGTTCTTCATTGCTCTTTAGTGTCGGTTCCGGACTTCTATCGATCTATTATCGTTAATCCTCAAATAAAGTTTCACGAATGAAAATACTTGAAATATGAAATGAAAATACTGAAATATTGTTGAGAATTCATATGTGACGTGGCTAGATGGAATGTGATTTTAGAAAAAAATCAGCACTTGCAAAAGTGAGCCTTATGTGAAAGAACAAAAAATCGATAGAGAAAGATTTAGATAAATCATTATAAACAAAAATGAATAATATCTATGAAGCTCAGTTCTTAAGGCGCAAATGCTTTGTGCTCGAAGTTCAGAACGTCGACATAAGGAAAGATGAATGAATTCAGATACTATTTGTGATCAGTCATAAGAATAAATCGAAATGATTATTGTTCGCTAATGACCCATATGTTATCTCATCTTTTTTCATCAATTTCGCCGATTTTTTTCTAAAAGATGAATTATTATATAAACGATAGAAAGAATATAGAAAACAACAAGAGCAAGTATCACATGAGCAGACAGATTGAAGGAAATGAAAGTTTCAATTAAACGATCGACATGTAATTGCATTTTCATTAAAATTAATTCGATAATCGACCAGAACGATACCACAGTTAATTTCTTTTTGCTTAAATACGCAGTTTGTTTTTCTTTCTTCGTAACGCTGTTCACATCACAAATAGGGAATAAAGAAAAGTGTCAAAGCCAAGCCAAACCAAGAGCACAGAGAGAATGAAAAAAATTTCCACTTTACTTGACTGAACAAGAAAGCATATAGAATATAAGATTTCTGGTTGATAGTTGAAATTGATGTTACGTAAAATTTTTTTATGAATAAAGCGAAAATCGATAGGAAAAACGAATCTATTCAAAAAATGTTACAACGTTTGAAGAGTGGTGTGAATTAGAAAAATCAAAAAGTGATTTTGAATATTGCATGAGATTCGAGAAGAATAAGCATGTTCGTGCATTATTCTTGAGTTTTGACGAAGAAAAGAAAAAAAAAATTTATTTTTCCACTTCGAAAATTCAAATCACAAACTTTGTATTTTAACGCAATTCGCGAATTACTGTTATATACGTTACGATTTGACAGTTCGCATTCTAAACTTTCTTTTCTCCCATCTTTGCTTTTTTTGCATTTATCTGTGAAAAATGAATAAAAGAAACAAATTTTTAAATATAAAACTAAAATATTTTGTCTTGAAAAGCAAATTTGAATGATAAGAAAAATCACATTTTTATTGTTACCATCAATGCAAAATATTTAGTTTGCATTTTCAAGTTTAAAAAGGCATTTCAAATTACGGGCTACAATAAATTTTATTTATAAAAGTTTCTTCAATGAATTCATCATCGCTTCTTGTTTTTATCTATACACAAACAGAACAAAACTTTTATTCTCAATTGTCAAACAGCAATATTTATCAATTACAAGCGTGACAATGAAATTGCATTTTCAGAAAGTGAAATATGATCGCTTTTATTTCTTATGTTTACGTTGTCGCTACATTTATACGCTTTTCCTTTTCTTCATTTGAACACCGGCCATAGATCTAATCGAAAGCATCCATCTATGGCTGCGTACATGACACGCATCAATTTATGGCTGATAGTACTCGAAATGATGGAAAACTTTTAATGCTAAACACTTTCAAAAAAGAAATGATA
>NCKU01002401.1:0-19325 GCA_003675995.1 Dinothrombium tinctorium
TATCATTTCTTTTTTGAAAGTGTTTAGCATTAAAAGTTTTCCATCATTTCGAGTACTATCAGCCATAAATTGATGCGTGTCATGTACGCAGCCATAGATGGATGCTTTCGATTAGATCTATGGCCGGTGTTCAAATGAAGAAAAGGAAAAGCGTATAAATGTAGCGACAACGTAAACATAAGAAATAAAAGCGATCATATTTCACTTTCTGAAAATGCAATTTCATTGTCACGCTTGTAATTGATAAATATTGCTGTTTGACAATTGAGAATAAAAGTTTTGTTCTGTTTGTGTATAGATAAAAACAAGAAGCGATGATGAATTCATTGAAGAAACTTTTATAAATAAAATTTATTGTAGCCCGTAATTTGAAATGCCTTTTTAAACTTGAAAATGCAAACTAAATATTTTGCATTGATGGTAACAATAAAAATGTGATTTTTCTTATCATTCAAATTTGCTTTTCAAGACAAAATATTTTAGTTTTATATTTAAAAATTTGTTTCTTTTATTCATTTTTCACAGATAAATGCAAAAAAAGCAAAGATGGGAGAAAAGAAAGTTTAGAATGCGAACTGTCAAATCGTAACGTATATAACAGTAATTCGCGAATTGCGTTAAAATACAAAGTTTGTGATTTGAATTTTCGAAGTGGAAAAATAAATTTTTTTTTTCTTTTCTTCGTCAAAACTCAAGAATAATGCACGAACATGCTTATTCTTCTCGAATCTCATGCAATATTCAAAATCACTTTTTGATTTTTCTAATTCACACCACTCTTCAAACGTTGTAACATTTTTTGAATAGATTCGTTTTTCCTATCGATTTTCGCTTTATTCATAAAAAAATTTTACGTAACATCAATTTCAACTATCAACCAGAAATCTTATATTCTATATGCTTTCTTGTTCAGTCAAGTAAAGTGGAAATTTTTTTCATTCTCTCTGTGCTCTTGGTTTGGCTTGGCTTTGACACTTTTCTTTATTCCCTATTTGTGATGTGAACAGCGTTACGAAGAAAGAAAAACAAACTGCGTATTTAAGCAAAAAGAAATTAACTGTGGTATCGTTCTGGTCGATTATCGAATTAATTTTAATGAAAATGCAATTACATGTCGATCGTTTAATTGAAACTTTCATTTCCTTCAATCTGTCTGCTCATGTGATACTTGCTCTTGTTGTTTTCTATATTCTTTCTATCGTTTATATAATAATTCATCTTTTAGAAAAAAATCGGCGAAATTGATGAAAAAAGATGAGATAACATATGGGTCATTAGCGAACAATAATCATTTCGATTTATTCTTATGACTGATCACAAATAGTATCTGAATTCATTCATCTTTCCTTATGTCGACGTTCTGAACTTCGAGCACAAAGCATTTGCGCCTTAAGAACTGAGCTTCATAGATATTATTCATTTTTGTTTATAATGATTTATCTAAATCTTTCTCTATCGATTTTTTGTTCTTTCACATAAGGCTCACTTTTGCAAGTGCTGATTTTTTTCTAAAATCACATTCCATCTAGCCACGTCACATATGAATTCTCAACAATATTTCAGTATTTTCATTTCATATTTCAAGTATTTTCATTCGTGAAACTTTATTTGAGGATTAACGATAATAGATCGATAGAAGTCCGGAACCGACACTAAAGAGCAATGAAGAACAAAGAAATAAAGAAGAAAAGTGAACAAAACGATTCACAATTCTTAAGATCCGAGTACTTTATTAGTTTCATCAAAAGTTGTTTCGAATTAAAATAGCATAGAAAGATGAGAAAGAATCTTTATAATCACTCTATAGCTCTATAATCGCATTGGTCGTGGTTTATTTCTCTTGATAAAAAGCAGCTTTTTGCTTCTTGATTTTTTTTTGAATTAATTATGAATAATTCAATTGAGTAATTTATTTACTAATTACTATCAAACAATAAAGTACGAAAAAATGAATAAATACTAATTGCTATCGTAGAGAATTAATTATTCTATACGAAATCTGAAACTTAAGTTTACAAAATAAAACCAATTAAGTTGTTTTATTATGTCTCATTAGGAAAGAAAAAAAAATGAAATTGAAAAGTTAAATTATTTTTACTTTTCTAGCCTAAATATCTTAGCATATATGAAATGAATTATTTTATTATATTGTCTGTGTCTAACAAGGGACACTAGTGAATTTTGAATCGCCGATTTTAACCAAATTTTTCACACAAAGAAATGCCTAGTGTGTGATTACAATATAAGCTGCTGCATTTTAAGTGGTTGCGAGATATTTCAGGTCAAAGATATTACATAATTATGCATTAAATTTACTCAAAACAAAAACGCGAAAGCTTGATAGCATAGTGGTACCCAGCAGCGATTTCAATACAAATGATTTTGGTTCAAATCCAACTTTGCCTCTTCTATTTTGTTGTAAATTTTAACTTAACTTTTTATTTTGAAGTTAATCCTTTAGAAGCATTTATTAAAATTAAGCATCTGTGCATTTTTAATAAGCAATCCTCTTTTAACTCATTTCTGGGTCTTTTCAAAAGTTTCATTTAACATTTTCTATAAAAGTGGAAGAATCACAACCACCTTACCATAACATATTTCTTATATTTTCTACTTTCTGGTTTTGTAGTTAAACAATTTTATTTTGAATGAAGTGATTTATAATTTGTATTTTAAAAATAAATTCAAAAAATTTTAATCCAAAACAAAAAGTTAAGAAAGAATTTATAGCAAAATAGAAGAGGCAATGTTGGATTTGAACCAAAAGCGTTTGTGTTGAAGGCACCGCTGGATACCACTAGGCTATCGAGCATTTGCATTTTTGTTTTGAGTAAATTTAATACATAATTATGTAATATCTTTGACCTGAAATATCTCGCGACCACTTACGATGCAACAGCTTAAAATCACACACTTTGTATTTCTTTGTTTCGAAAATTTGGTTAAAATAGGTCATTCAAAGTTCACTAGTGTCCCTTGTTAGACACAACCAAAAATGTCACTAGTTATGATTCAGATTATATTCTAGTTGATGAATGCAAAAGCTTTTTTAAAAAAATTAAGTGTCAGATTAATGATGCAATGTTTTGGAAACAAAGAGAAAAGCTTTTTTTTTCCTAGAGCAGTGAAAAATGTAAAATTTGAAATGAAATGCGGATTTCGAAATATGTAAATTTATTTTTTCTTTCCTTTCAAACATCGACAACAGAATCAAATGAGAAGCATTTGTAAACTTGTATTGTGTAAAATTGAGATTGTAATGTAATCCACTTCTCACTCGTCCTCTTTCCTCTTCTCTTACTTTTTAAAAAATCTAATCTTTTTCGAATTCACAAAAACGATCATTTTTTAAGTGTAATACTTTATGTATTATATTTAAATCCTTATTTCGATAAACAGAGAAATGTTTCTGGCTCAAATTTACAAACTTATTAAATTTCACTTTCCTAAATGAATTCTTTTTTGCATTGATCAATGTTTTCTTTTGTTTCGTATTCTTAAAAAGTGATTTTTAGCTTTTATTTTGCTACGGAGCTTCTTATTTCTTTTAATTTTAAACTGCCGCTTGTTATTTTAACGAACTGTTTTAAAATTTAGGTTCTTTTATTTAACAACGCTACAAAAGTCAACAATATCAATATCAAAGTTAAAACATATAAAAAGAGAATTTTGCATTGCTCGGGTGTAATGAAAAATTAAAAAAACTAGAGATTCAAAAATAAAGCGCCGAGCCCCAATTTTTAACAGAATTATATTTTCGGCATTGATTATCGCTTTTTATGTTGATAAATGTAATTTCGTCATTTACTTTGTGATATCAATTTACTTTTTAGCCTCGCGTGATCGAAACTGTTTGCTTCGCTTAAATTTTATCAATTCAAGTGAAAAATTTATTTAATCGCCTATTTTTAAAAATTTTCAATTAATGAGTGAAAAGAATTGAAAAACGTGCTTTTTCTCACAGAAAAGTAGAATAAAAAATCAATATGAAATAATCTTTAAAAAATCGATTTAATTATTTGTCTGAGATCTTATCTTATCTCAAACAAAAAGAAAAACACTTGAAAATAATTCTTAAATGATACGATTTCTGAGTGTTTGGAAAAAGTGAAGGTAGAAATATGAAAACAAAAATGAATAGACTTTTGGCATTAATCTTGTGTAATATTTTATTTACAAAGATCTGAGTTATTATTTATAAAAAAAATAAGGCCAATTATTAAAGAAGTTCTTTTCAATGAGAAATGCTTTTTACTGCGCTTTTTACTGTACTAACATCATTATACTAACCTAAAACTTGTATAACTGTAGTATATTAAACATAAAAACTATACGGGAAGAAATAAAGGTTTTTACTTGTGTGTGTGAATGTAATTTACAATTTTACTGAGAATTTTTACTGTTTCTACTATAATAAACTAGACTCAAACGAAAATAATTTCTCTCTTTGCTAGTTCCTCGTTTGAGGAGGAATAAGAAAATATCTTACCAGGCTTTTCCTACTTCCGTATGACTGATAACAGCACTGTCGCTGACTTCAAAGAGGAAAAGGATGATTGCTAACGCAAAGGTTTTGTGAAAAAGCAAGAAATTTCCTTTTACGTCTTTTTTTTTCATTGAAACTAAATGGATGATAAAATAAAGAGCTTTCTGTTTAGCTTTATTTCTAAACGAACAAGAATACTGTGTATACATTTTAAATGCAAAATTTTAAAGTAGATAGTCGATTTCAATGTGCATTCAATTCATTTTGTTTTCTTCTTGTCTCAAACTTGTTATCTTTTTCAAGAATCCATTTTATCTCTATTTTCAAGAATATCTTTTTTAAACTTTCACATATAAATACTAACGTGTGTTTACAATTTAAGGAAGAAATTGTTTTTGTTGATAATGGTAGTTTAATGATAAGCCGAGTAAGTTCAATTGAAAAAATTTTTGTCTTATTGTTTTACCAAGTTTATTTAATTTTGCAAGCAGCTGATTTCTTGTTCTCAAAATAAGTAAATGTATTGAAAGTTTGCCTTTTTTTCGAAAAGCAATCAAATTAAATGAAAAGTTAGAGAGAAAGCAAAAAATTGTGTCACAAATTCTAAGTGCCTCTATTTTATCGTGAATTGAAATAAATCGAAGTGCTTGAAATATGAAACCTTATCACTCGCGCGCACACGAAGCAAAAATAATTCAACATTTTCAACATTGTTTCGGTAAATGAAGAAAAGACAGCGAAAATTTTCACTTTTATGAGTGCGAAAAGTAAAACAAGCGAAGCAGTAAATGAGGTAAAATTAAATAAACGAAAGTGAAAAACTAAATGTTGAAAATTTTGACAGAAAAGATTTTTTTTTTACGATTCAAAACCAAGTTCAAAAAATTTTAAGCAAATATTTGTGTTCTTTAAAAAAATAATAATTTTAGGTTTCGCAAATTAAGCAAACAAAAGTAAAAATCAATAGAAAAACACAAGTTGGTATTACGTGATTTCGCGTAAGTCATAACAGTTAGAAGCATGAAACATTTTTTCACAATCATTAAGAGATATGAAATAATCACCACAGTCATGATAATGATATATATTGAACTTAAAGCTTAATTCAGTCGTTAGCTTATTGTGAGTTTCGCTTTAATTGAAGAATATGTAGCGCTAAAGAAAGCGTAAGAAAATGTTTTGAATCGATAAAATTATGAAAGCGAGCGGAAAGATTAAATGAAAAGCAAGAATAAAAATGGGGAAAAAAATTTCCAAGCTGTTTACTTTCATTGTCATTAAATTAATTTTTTATGTTTGGAAGCAATTTCATAAAGTTTTCGTGAAAAAGAGAAAAAAATTCTAAAATGATGATATGCAACATTCACTTTTTTGTCAAAAGATATCACAAACGTATAAAAAAGAATAAATAGACCTTTGGGACTTATTTTGTGCGATATTTTATTCACAAAGATCTCTGATATTATTTAAAAAATAAGGTTCATCATTAAAAAATGTACTTTTCTTTTCAATGAGAATTATACTGTGCTTTTCACTGTTAACAGTAGACATAAAGAAGCTAATAAAAAATATGCAAGCAGAAATAAAAGTTTTTATTTGCGCGTGTAAATGTAGTTTAAAATTTCACTGAGAATTCATACGGGTTCACTAGGATCTAACGAGGGTTCACTAACGCTTGACTGGACTCAAACAATTATTTCCAGAAGAAGCTCTTATGACGAAATTTTGCTGGCTGAGTAGCAAGCGTAACATCATCACCATAACGAAACTTATCATTTTTTGTTGCTGTCATTATACGCAACTTTTGCTTTTCAGATACCCGATTCAAACAGCTTTTTATGAAGACAAAGCAAGCGATTGACAACGAACTTGATGAAGAGTGGGTGAAATAAAATCAATATCATGTGCTGCTAATCTCTCTCACTTTCACTCACTCGATGATTCAATAGCTCTCGTTCTCCTCTCTTTTTCGCTTTAGAAATTTAAATCAGCTATAGAAAAACGTTTTGAGCGATAACATTGCAAAATTGTTGTCCGTAGAAAAGAATCAAGTTGAAAGAAAATTCATAAAATTCTTTTTTGACACCCCAGGCAGAGATTTCAGTTTGAAAGAGGAGTGCAAACACGCAATAATTAGCATTACTCCACATGATATGACGCTCGAAGTATAATTTTACAATTTATACACATGCCATTGAATTTTTTTAATCTTAAGGGACAAAATCTTTTTAAAAAATCCGTTAAGTACTAGTTTTAAGCTATGTAGGTGATTTTTTATTTCCGCTTTATTCTTTCCTAAAATTTGAGTACCAATCATAAATTAATTAAGGGTTCAGTAGTTTAATTAATTAGTTTAGAGCTTTTCTTCGTCTCATAAAATATGTTTGCTCTTAACTTATATAAAAAAGTTTGCAAGTGTTGCATTCAAACGTATGAACGAAATTTTTTGAAAACAATTTTTCTGTGCAATTCGCCAATGAATGAAAACATCCTTTTTAAAATTTAATTATTTTCACTTTTGATTGAGTAAATTGATGTGATCAAGACATAACTTATGGCGATTTTTGCCTCGGTTTCGGGTAATATTTGCTTTTTCTTTTTAAACAGYGAAAATTTGTTTACTTAATTTAATTTTACAAACTTAATTTTGCTTAATGAAGC
Source organism: Dinothrombium tinctorium (assembly GCA_003675995.1). NCBI lineage: Eukaryota > Metazoa > Arthropoda > Arachnida > Trombidiformes > Trombidiidae > Dinothrombium > Dinothrombium tinctorium. The sequence goes on from NCKU01002401.1 coordinate 7,148, forward strand.
CATTTGTTTTTTAAAAACATTTTCAAAGATTAAAAAAAACATTCAAAAGTTTCGTTTTAAAACAGAGGAAAGAATTCGATCGAAGTGCATTGGTTTGATCTTTAGCCAAGAAATTAGTTGAATTTTAAATTTCAAAGGCTAAAGAACAAAATTTGGTAAAGTGAAAGTGTAAAATTGAAATGATGCGTGAGAGAGAGAAGTGCAGCGAGCCAAAGTTTTACTTCAGATCTTTTTTATACCATCAAAACTTTGCTCATTTCGCTTTCATTTTATTTTTAATCGCAAATCAATTGAAGTTTGCTTACCCGCATATCCACGAATGCCTTCGTCGCGCTGTAGAACTGGGCACTGAGAGTAAAATCGGTGCTAATTTTCGCGCTGCAACGGCTCGGTGATGATAGCCATTGTCCGAGTACTCGTCGTTTTCTTCGACAGTTATGCACGGCGGAGAGCCGCTGCTCGATTCCATCACTTTCTTCGCACTGATTTCATACACATTTACTTATTGCGAATGCAATCCCATAAATTACAAATTTGTCGCTGCTATTATCATTAGCGACACAGTACGAAATTCACGAAAACAGAATTGAGAGCGAGATCGAAAGGAAAGCGAGTGAGAGCTGAGAGAGAGAGAGAGAGAGAGAGAAAGCTGGCGAGTGTATATGCTCTCGCTTTCAACAGTAACTGAATGACACCTTCTCTCATCGATGTTCTCACAACTCGCAAAAGCGTTGTGATTCCTTTGCGAACCGCGACGAAATGCACTCCACTTGCATCCACACTCTCAAGTCACTCCACTCTACTCGATGCTTAGTCGTAGTAAAAAGTGCGTGAGTATAGTAGCGGATACGAATTCGCGATTCGCCACACTGCTAAATCGAATGTGAACGCTTCTAGTTTTTAAATTCACATTGCATTTGTTCGTCATACAACATTGCAAGCAATTCGATCACTCGCTATTTTGCTAAAATCAATGCACTTTCGGTGTTTGGCTGTAGGTGAATTCGATTTTTGCGGACGCTCACACTTGAAACATACACACTAACTTCACGCTCGAACACATTTTAAACGCACACAGTGTAAAATAAATTAGTAATCGTTCGTCTTCGCAGCGTTCTTTTTCGCTGTTAGTATTCTCATCGATGTAATCGGAATCGAAATCAGAATCGAGAGTGAGAGAAAAACTCTTTCGCAATTCACATAGTCAATATGTAAAAGAAAACTTTTTCTTCTCTTTTTCACCACGAGTACACGAATGCAAGCAATGTTGCATTAAAGATTAGTTTTTATATTTACCACAAACGTGATCGAAAGAATTCACACAATTTTTTGTGCAGATAGAGAAAAAAAATTTGTATGCATATAAATGAAAAGAGGCGAAAGTTAAAGCTGAGAGCGGAAAAAAAATTGTTGGAGCGGGCACAAAAAAGAAAATACAATACAAGTGCGAGTGTATGTAAAATTGATGCGAAATGCTAAACTTTAATGCGATTCAATCGCGCGTTATTACGTTTTTTACGAGGTTGCTACTTGTTTTGAGTGTCTTTCGACATTATTTATTATGCTTTCGATTTTTTTATTTTGTTCCGAATTAATAAACATCGTTATTATAATTTGTTTTATTGATTCGAAAACTTCTACGCTTTAATGGCTCAGTTCTTAGCATCTTTCGCTGCATTTAATCAAGTGAATTTTTTTTCATTAATTTCAAATTAACTTTGAAAAAAATTAGTAAAAAAGTCGCTTCGCAAAGAGAATGCCGCTTAATCAACTCTACTATGTAACTAAATGATGAATAATTAATAGAATTTTGTGAGAGTGAATAAGTTATTTCGAAAACGAAAGAGAAAGTGAAATTAATCTAGTTCGTATGATAACTGAATCCAACCAACTCTCTCTTGTAAATTTTATTTTTACGACACACCCGAAAGAAAAACGATCAAGAATATAAACACGCTATTAGTTATTGAATATGAACACAATAAACTCATTTTTGGCAATTTACCTTGCATGGAATTCAAATTTTTGAGTATCCCTAGTATTGCTGCTGCTTCTTCTTCTTAACATCAAACGTTTCATCAACATGTTTTTCACTTATTATAAACGTGTGATTTACATAAAATAATTTGCACAAAAATATTTTTTAAATTTAATTTTCTTACGCACACAGAGTTTAAACAAAGAATTCACAAATTAAATTCAAACTCATTCACGATTTGAAAGCTAACTCAAACTTTTCGCACTTCTGTTTCTTTACACTTGACGTCAGACGTGATGAAATAAATTAATTCGTAATTTTTCAATTTTCGTCAGCAAAAATACATGCACACAGCCTTGAATAAACTTTGCCTCTACTTTGCTTGTGTGCTTGATCTTAGCAGAGCACACAAATCACGAACAGTTAAAGACATAGTCGCTTTGTCTGAGATTTTAACATTGAAAAAAAGTCAACTTTACTTTGAACGAATTCGCTCGTTTTCGCTATGCAAATAAAGCGAACTGATTTTACATACACGACTTAATTCTAATTCAAAATAAATTCAAGTCGCATTCGATTGTAGACGAGAAAATAATCTCCAAGTAAGTTAGTGAGTGAGTGAATGAGTGAATGAAGGCAAGAACTGCTAACCTTGCTTTAATTTATTATGTACTTCATAGAAAATTACTTCCTCAAGTACTATTTGTGAAAAAAATCAATGTCAATTCGAAATCACACACTTGCCTTCTTGATAATGTCATTAGCATTTCAAGTTTAAGTTTGAATTCACTTTGTATTAAGCGAAATAAGTGATTGCGAGCAAAATGAAAATTACAAGTCAATTAGTTTCAGAAAATGTGAAATTTAATTAATTTTTTCGCCTTAAATTACTTGACATATGCTGTGTATTTTCTTGTGGAAAGTGTAAAGATGAGATAAGACAATGAATATTTATTTATGCAAATAAAGTTTGCTTTAAGGATTCTTTTTGAATATTTGAATTTTTTTCTTCTTTTATGAAAATTTTCAAACTTATGAAATTCTAAGCTTGTGTCGCATCCGCGTTCCTTAATTCGTAGTGTGAGCGCAGCGAACTGGAGAGAGGCTCGGTAGCTTAGTGATCTAAAGCGCTCACCTGGTTAGTGAGAGACCTGTAGGCTAGGCTCGCCTCTCCTTTTCACTGTCGGATGCGACACTTGTTTCCTTGAACATAATTTTAATTAACTCGCACTTTTTATTAGAAACACTGCTATAAAAGTAATTTAATTTGAAGACCAAAGCTAATGAAGTTATAAAATCGAACATTAATAAAGTACTCATTGATTTTAGTGATTGAAGTGAATAATAGTTTCTATGAGGGTCATTATCAATGAGGGATGAACATTAAAGTAATGGACACCGCTGTACAAACTGACTCGATCGTTGATTCAAAATATTTCATTGAGATAATTTCAAACTATGTTTATTAGTGGTTTCATGAAAAAATTAGAATAAATCAAAGCAATAAATTAATATTAAAATTCAAATCAAATCTGGTAATATTCCTGCTTAAGGTGAGTTTGCCGTTACGTTTAGAGCATTGAGAATAAATTACTATTTTTTATATATGTAACTGTCGCAATCACAATCAAAGTATTTCAAGTGATTTATGAAATTTAATTTTCCTCTTTTTCAAGCGATTTAACAAGAATAAAAGCAGTAATTTTAATAAGGTAAATTAAATTTTCAAAAGTATATTGCTTAAAGATTATAATAATAAATATAAAAATAAGGAAATCGCTCTATTTCTACTTTATTCAGCGCTTGAATATTATTTTCTCTTGATTTTTTATAATTTAGAAAATGTTTATTTGTTTTGAGTTTGTTTTTTGAAAAGTGATTTTGGAGCAATTGTATGTTTTCTTACAAAATGATCACTTAACGTTGAAAATAATTCAAATCGCAAGTAGCAAAAATCATAAACCACAACATAAATTGTTTCGTAGAAATTAACATATAATTGTACTTTCGTTTGTGAAAGCAACTCATTTTTGGTGTGAGCTTTATGTCAAGTCAAATTTAAAATTTAAATTCATTTATATTGTGCACGACGATCAAGTATATGTTCAGTTGGAAGATTTCATTTTTTTTTTGTATGAATTAGAGAGCAGAATAGTTCGGTCTTAAGTCTGGGTGTGTCTTCAGAGTCGTAAAGTTAGCAATTAAAATTATAAGTTTTTGGAAAAGATGAAAAATTGAATTTTTTTGGTTTTGTTTTATACAGGCTTAAATTCGTTTTTATTGAATCGCAACAAAAAATAGCAATTTTTCACCAAATTTTCTTTGAATATTTATCAAATATTAAAATAGCAAGTAAATTTTTAATGTGATTCAAATGAAATAAGAGCATTTCTTCATCATGTAAACAATTTAGAAGAGAAAATTTCGTCATATTCTCGGAAATTACACTTTTAGAAAAGTAAAGGCATGGGTATATGGTTACATGTCATAATTTTTGTTATGGCAACAAATGAACTTTAATTTGTTATTTTTAATATGATGTAAATTCGTTAAAATTAGCAACATTTTTAAATTATATTTGAAACATAAAATTCTTGCTTAAAATGTATTTTAAACATCTTTACGGGTTGCTTGAGTATTAAAAGATGAAAACAACGTTCAATGTTTGATGTCTACAAATTGTATGAAATCAACAATCTCTCGCTAATTCAATGCCTTCAATACTTCATATTTATTAGTGACACGTTAGTATTTTACATCGACTGACACACTTTACGATAAAATATTTCATTATTATTATTAACGAATGCAGTACGCTGTATGAAAGAAACAAGTTGAATTTTTTCTTTAAATAACGTGAATATGCATAGAGTTGTCTAGAAAAAAAAGTTTTTCGTTTTAGGCGCAAAGCTTCAGCAAAAGAAAACATTTTTGACAGCGTAATAAAGCTTTTTCACCTAGCGAGTAAATTTTTTGCCTTTTTTTGTAAAGTTCTCGTTGCAGTGGCATTCAGAAAATTTGTCTCTCGCTTCATGGTACGATTGTCTAATTTTTTGTTATATATGAAGAGCGTTGATTAATTAAATAAGATTATCATAAATCTAATCGCTAAAAGCTAAAACAATGTTACGAATGCTGTGAAAAATAGTGAAGATGACTGGACATAAAAAACAGACAAAATGATTAATTAAATAAATTTCGTTTTTGACAAATGGTTTCGTGATTTTTTTGTTGCTAACATAGATCGATTGATATTCAGGCTTGTATCCGCGACGATACAGTGCATTTAATAGTACTGTCATCACTTGTTAAAAACTTTTGAAATGTTACGTTTTGAATTAATTTAATGTGAAGCCATTAAAAATTAAATTCATGTCAAACGTGATTACGTTTAATTTCGCTCGCTTGTCAAGTAATAAACAAATTTTCAATCTTTCGTTAAAAAGTCAAAATTCGAATTGAGTGAAAATTAACATATTATCTGATGATAATTTATTTTAACGCTTGCAGAGAAATTTAAATTAAGATTCATTAATGCAAAAGCTTCAGAGAGAAAATTTTTTTGCTTCTCATTGATGAACGAATCGAGTGAGCAAAAGGAAAAATTTTTTTTTATTGTATCAGAGAGTCTCAAATGAAAGGCAATGTGATACAAGTTAGAATCACAAGCGTGGCGATCAAGCAAAAACAAAAAATGAGTCAAGAGCCATGTGAGAAATGAAGTAATCCGCAAATGTAACGACGGTAATTTTTTATTTGAATTCGAGAAAAATCAAATGCTTCACGAATTTATTGTATTAAAAAAAATTTATTTATTTACTCGATAAAAACTTTTGAAATTTGTGACGTGCAAAGCAATAAATTTCAAGCGAGTGAAATATTTCATAAAGAGTGAAAATTTTCGCACTTGTATACATTGATTTTCGCCTGTTCAATGTTTGCTTTCGCTATTAAGATTGATTACACTGACTACGTCAATTGAGAAAAGTGTTGCAAGCAACTTGACTGCACAATTTTTGTTTTTCATTCTCTTTTCTTTTCAAGTCGCAAACTTTTTTTATGCGTTACTTCGCTTTTTCCGTGTGTATGCGTGTAGAAACCGAGCTTAAATTTAAACTGATAAAGTGATTTTCAATATGCATATGCCATAGAGATAAAAAAAAATTGCTTCAAGAGAACGAAATTTAAGCCTGAACACGAAACTAAATTTGCCATTTGAGATAATTAAAACACGACATTAGTTAGTTTTTCTATTAATTTGTAATGACAAAAGAAGCTTTTTAAATGCAAAAAAGTTTCCGCTCTCTGCGGAGCTTAAAAAAGTTGGACAAAAATAAATGAACAGAAGAAAGCATCTGTCAGTTGAGCGATTCATTTACTACGCGCATTTTGATTAATGATTTTGAATTTTTCCTTCGAAGAAAGTCATTAATTTAAAATTTTATTTTTCGCTCTCTTCTAATGTTTGCATTTTCAAAAGTCACGTCGCTTAAACTTTCGCATTAATCGAAATAAAGTTTCTTTGCGAAAAAAATTTGATCAAGTTATGCGCATCCGAAGCGAGCGCTGCGCTCTGTTGAGTTAATTTCAAAATTGAAAATCAAACGAATGGAGAGTTTGTTAGTTTTTCTATCAAAAGATGGCCCTGTATTTACCATTCGGCGCTTGGAGATGAATTCAATTTTTAATTTTTCTTTCTTAATTTAATAATTTATTTTAAACAAAAATTTCTAATTAAACTTTAAAATAAATTTACTACAGCTTAATTTTAAAAATTCTAATTTCGCTTCTAGTGAATTCATGTTCGAAGTTCTGCACTTATTTAATTTCACTTGAGCATGAATAAATAAATAAATAAAAATTGAAGTTCATTTTGAATTTAAAATCGAAAAGAAATACTAAAAAAATCTGAATATACTATTTCGATGAATTTCAATCGTGGTACTTTGCAAAACTTCGAGTGGATTAAGAGACGAAAAACTGCTTCGATAGAAGCTTGAATAAATTTCGAGCCTTTAATAAAATCAAACTTCAAAACATTTGCATTTTTAAAGCGAAATAACGTCAAAAAAACTCATAAATGTAGAAAATGAAATATCGATTTTGAGGTTTTTTTTTATTTTAAAAATCGCGAAGAATGCGAAAAATTGTGTCGTAAAACTTTTCATCGCCAGTCTCGTAAATCTCGAATGAATACCCGAACTGACACAATTCTCATATCCAATAACGCGTAAATGTGCACCTGAAAAGGCGTCAAAGAGAAGAGCATAATCTTATCGAAGTGATCGATGCGATACTCTATCTTCGAGTTTTATGTATACTTTCCACTCGAGTCCCTTTTATGTGTGAATTTTGAGCAAAAAAATTATTTAATTCGCATTCAAAAGCTTTGCTGTAGAAGAAAGAACTCGAGACGAACACGAAGCGAGCAAAGCTTACGGTTTTTGTACAAGCTTAAGCTTTTTTATTTCTTCATTTTAATTAATCACATTTTTTCTGCTCTCTTTCTTCTAAGTGATGACATAAATATTCAATTCAATTATAATTGCGAATGTATCGCAAGAAGTTTCGAAGCGAAAAAGCATCGTTCGCTATTCATCATCAAGAAAATGAAATGTTGAAAGCTCAGAATATGAATATCAACTATTCGCATTAAATAGTAAAGGCATCAGTTTTCTTTGGATAAAATTTTTTTATTAAAAAGTTAGAAAAAATCTAGGGATGCGTGAAATTGAAACAGCAAAAAGTTGTTTTCTTATATTGATTCTTCACTTTTTTTTTGATGCTACACATTATCGATTGGCTTTTTTTCTAGAAAATCGGCTTCTATCCTCGAAATACTCTTTTTTTCTCAAAAGTGATTCTCTTAAAAGCATAGAAGAGTGAAATAATTTTGAAATATGAGCCACCTTCTACGCTTCTTGCGCTTTGCTAAAAATATAAAAAAAAAATCTCGCAAACGAAGGAAAAAAGGAAAATTTCATCGGAGAAAAAAAACTGTCTATCGAAAATAACATGGAAACAATTTTTCTTGGTGATCTTTTTGAAATTATCAAACTAAAAAAAGTTAAATTTCTATTAAATTTCTTATTTTTTAAATCACAAAAGTTTGAGATACAACTGAAAAATTTAGTTAAAATTTTCTTTGAACATTTTCAATTTTTAATAAAATACAGGGTGTATGAATTAAAACGCAACTCACACTTCATAAAATAACTTGAAAATTTGAAATCGCTCAATGTTTATGTTGCAATTAATTTGTATCCGGGTTTTCGCAGCGCATTTTTATTCGAGTTTTTCCGAAATCACCACTAACATTCGCAATTCACCCACTTATCCAAGAAAACATAGTTTTTCGGACATTATCGGATTCTCCTTCTGAAATCTTATTGACCTAACGGGTAGTAATAAATTTTAAATTCCTATTTATTCCCAGCTTTCCATATCCGAACTAAATTTACACTTTATTTTTAAATCTTCGGAGCCAAATCCGCTCTCCGAATATCAAATTAAGGAAAAATCGTTTTTAAATTATTTGTTCGCCAAAGTTTTTAAGTGAAAAGTCACCCATGGGTTTAATATGCGTGCAAAATCAGCATTATGTTGAAGCAATAATTTTTTCGAACCAGAGTGAAGCTCTCAGACAAAGCTATTTTCTTGAAGTTTTCCATCAATTTTGACACAGAACTCTTCCTTCTTTTAATATGTCTAAATTTAATAAGTGCTTTTGTAAAGCTTTTTAATTCGATGCATTCATTCATTAAAAACACGTATTGTTCGGTTGAAAACGGTATGTTTGCCGAAAACGTGATAACTTTGAAATACACCAACCGATTTGTTTATAGTATGAGTTTATCTGTGTTGCGGATGTTCTTAAACAGCTTTGCGAACGAAGAAATTTTTTGGCTAGACCGGAGAAAAATTATTCGACATAAATGTATTGCGTTTTAATTCACACACCCTGTATAACATAACCATGTGAAGTTAATTGAATAAAGTTTATAGAAAACGAGTTGTTTTAAATATGGAATATAATATATAACAAAATATAGAATTTAATATAAAACGAAAAAAAAAACAATTTATTTCTTCTGCTCATAATAAATTAAATCGTGAATGCAAACAAAGAAAAGAATGCGTGGAATTCGTTTACAGAGAAAAATGAATTTCAAAGCCAACGTTCATTTTATTGAAACGTTGCTTTGTTCGCTTGCTTTTTTCATAATTCATTGAAAATTGAAGTTTTAGAAATGATTAAAAAACAACAACAAAAAGCTATTGTGTCCTCTTCGTACAAAAATTCAAGTTATATATTCTATATTTATATTAAAAAATGATAAAAAGCGCAGTGAAATAAGTTTGTAAAATTTAATATTCCAAAAACTATTTATATTTGTTTCTTTTTCGCTTTTTTTGAAATGAAAAATTAAAATAAAGACAAATAATATTATATTACGACAGTATATAGTGCGTAAGCACGTTTGTATTTTACCAAAATGTATCTATAAATTGAGCATATAAACCTATCTTCGCGCGCAATAAAGCTTATTTATGAAGCTCACTTGTTATTCAATAAGAGAATACATTAAATGATGAAATTCTTTTATTTCTTATGTCTAAAGCTTATATTCGCTTAATATAAAAATAATGAGAGTTCACTTCAAACATTGAGCAATGTTAATATTCGAGTTGGATAATATGGCAGCACAAAGCACTTAGAACACTCGATCAAATTACTTTAAACATTTTCGATTGATTTTAAACATCACGCAATTGTGCATCAGAGAATCATAATCTGCAAATTCTAAGGTCTTTGACATCAATCGATCCAAAAACTCAAAGGAAAGCAACGCAATTTTTTTTTAAATAATACTTAAATTCCCCCCCCCCCAAATGAAAAAACGATTTTTTAGTTTAAAATATTTTTGCAAATATATTTTGTTAAAAAAAACTATTTTCATTAAAAAATTATTGAGACTATTTAAGCATAACAATTAAAGGATGGTTTGTAGCAAATTTATAAAAATAAAAGTTAATGAAAATTTTCGAAAATGGTACAAATTGAAAGTACTCCGAAAATGAGTCGACAGGTTTTTTTTGTCATCTAAGCACTTGGCAAATGTTAATAATTAAATTAAAAAATTCCTACATTATGTCTATGGGAAAAGTGAAAATGATTATTAGCGTTTTAAACACCGTTGGGAAGTATGCAAATTTATCATTTTTTGAAATTACATAAAAATAGATCTAATATATCTTTGGGAAAATTAATTTCAAACAAAAAATCATATAAACCTTTTGCACATCTTTTATACTTTCCATTTTAATCGATAATGTGGATAGTTAGAAAATAAAAAATTTTGAAGTTTTTTGAACATCAAAGCGCAAGCGACTCTTATTAGTTTTTTATTTACCATTTAAGAAATATCTGATAGAAAAAAATTCTGACATAGAAAACTTAAAAATTCTTTGCTTTCTAATTGTTGACATTATAAATTATAATACAAAGAGTAAAAGTTATGCCAAGGGTCTATTATGATTTTTTGTTTGAAATTAATTTTCTCATAGACTTATTGTATAAGCTAAGCTATAATGTTGAACTTCGATAACGAGTGATGGAAGAACTGAACAGGTCAACATCCATGGTTACTTATGTCATTTTTCGATTTTTATGTCAATATTTAAAATAACTTTTTTTTGCTTAAACCAAAATACGCCACTGAAGATTTATCAGAATTTTTTAGCTCGTATACTCTTATGTGATTTTTAAAAATGAGATTTGCATATTCCCCAACGGTAATAATCGTTTTCACTTTTCCCATAGACAAAATATTCATTTGACATAAAATGTAAATAAATATTATATTAGAAACAATTTATTGATTACTTTGTTTTTGTTTTCATTTTGAACAAACATCTCGAGAAATTATTTTGCCAAAAGTGAACTAAATTTTAAGACTTGTATTAATTTTTGATTTGACATTTCGCTGCCAAAAAGTGTTTCTTGCTCTTTATTTACTCGAGTTTTAAGCTTGATTAAAACATTAATCATTTTGTACCTTTTCGTTTGGTTTTGACTTCTTTTTTCTTATCTTTTCGCTAAAAGTTTAATGAAATATGAGCTTAGTTTGTTTGATTTTGATCGCATTTGTCATTAACAAATGGAACCACAATTTTTTCTTCAATAAAACTCACGAAAATTGAAGTGGAAAATCATTTTTTAAAGAATTTTATTATAGAAATGTTTACTTCACAAACATCTAATAGAATTATAAAAAAAATTGCTTAAGTTTGTATCAAGCGATCATTTACAGGTTTCAAACTTTTCTCTTAAATCTTTTGAGATTTGCTATTTCAGTAGAAAATTGTTTTTAGGTTTTGATTTTTTGCGAAACTTTAATTGTGGGTTAAAATATATTTTATCTGGTGTTTTTGAAAGTCGGAAAACAATTTTTGATTTTCTAAGAGCAAAAAGAAATTTTTTAATAAATTCTTTCTAAGTGATTAAGTGGAAAATTAAATTTAATATCCGCTCATAAGAGTTTACCGACTGAAAATGAAAACATTTCTCTCGTTGAAAACCAAGAATTTTGATAAAATTAATTGTTCCGTAATATGATACTGTTGAAATGATGATAAAATTAGCGAATGAATTTTGTTTTCAAGATTTTTATGTTCAAATGAAAATCAAGTGAATAATATAATTTAGAAAGAGACAGGCGACATCGTAAAATACATCCTGTCGTCTAGCCAAAACGTCTCTGCGATGTTTTCAATACTATAATCAATCAAAATATGTTTTAAAACAACTTTGCGTCTGAATAATTAATAAAGAGAGGAAAAGAAAGTTGTAATTATTCGGACAATTTTACACATAGCTCTGAGCTTTTTTGTCGAGTTTGTGAGATGAAGATAAGATTTAATTGAACGCATCCATGATAGCAAGTGACAATGACAGATTATTCTCGGATTTTTTCCGTATTCTCATTAAATGTCGTTAAAATCCGATTACGTTTCAGGCTTCTCTAAGAACACAAATAAAAGTGTAATGAAGTATATCAAAGTGAACGGAGTATCAAAGTGTAAAGCTATTTTCTTTACTTTCTGCTTTTTTCTTCACAAAAATATCTTTTGGAATAAAAAACTTTTTTGCTTTTCTTCAAGAAAATGTCTCTTCAAAAGACGAAGATTTTTCAAAAT
>NCKU01002402.1:0-19325 GCA_003675995.1 Dinothrombium tinctorium
AAAAGTTCTTGGTGTTTTAATCAATAACAAACTAAATTGGTCGCATCATATTGGAAAAATACTTAAAAAATCTTATTTTAGTTTACATCAACTAAATTAACTAAAACGTACAACGAATGACAAAATAATTTTAAAAATGTTCTACCATTGTGTCATTGAGAGTCATTTACTTTACTGCTGTGGTGTTTTCTTGCACTCATTGCCTGAGAGAGAACTGAAGAAACTAGAAGGAATCGTTAAAAGAGCGTCAAAAATTATTGGAACAAACCTCGAAAGTTTCTCAAATAGGGCAAAGCAAAAATGTTTAAATATATGGGATAAAATAAAATACGAGTTGGCTACAAGGAGAGGAACACAGCGCTGCTTATATTCTAGAACAGTATTTCGTCAAAAACAATTCAAAGTGTTTATGTCTAATAATTCTTTCTTGTAAATAACCATAACTTAACCTATGGGTAGCAATGCCTTAAAAATAAATTCATTCATTCATTCATTCATTCATTCATTCATTTCAATTTCAATTTCAATAAATTAAAATAATAAATTTTAATATCGACTTTACTAGTTGTAAAGAAATATAAACGAATTAATATGAAGCAAAAAAGAAGTGTGTTGAGCTTTCTAAAATATATATTTTAATATATAATCAATTGTAAAGAATTTTTGTGCATATTAAAAATGCTCAAAATTTGGAATTAAAATGAGATGTCATAAATCTCGATAAGCGCGCTATCAAAAGTATTGCCTGCTTTTAATTTTAACAAACTACAAAACTTTTTAAGTGCCTTTGATCATTTTGATTATTGAATAAAATCAAGTTATAAGTTTCGGAAAAATTGTTTGTCCCCGATCGATCTTATCACTTAGAAACTTAGAAATGTTGATCAAGGTTGGCGACGAAATTTAAACGCATGTAAAAGTAAAATTAAGCGTTGTTATCAATTTTGTTTAAATAAACAGCTTTCACTGCCTAAGATTGAAAGTGAATAGCAAAAGTGTGTTCTATTGAAGGAATATGATTTTTGATTTTTTTCATGTGATTATTTCATTACAAGTGACTTAAACTGTATTTTGTGCTTGTTAGAACAGAAAGAAGTTAGAAAGAATTATTAAACAAGACAGCATTACACTGTATTAAGGCGAGTTTCACTAATTAAACATCAAAATAAAAAATTTCATAAAAATTTAAATTCAATAAAATGTTCAACACAAAAGATTTTCATTGGTAAAAGACGATTATTTTAATTACTAATTATTTAAAAATATTAATATTTAGACTAATCTGTGAAATTTTCTTCAAAAAAGTGATTTTTGGCAATTTTTGAACCCTTGTTCCCCTTAGATGGTCCTATTTTCACATTAAACTCAATTTAAACTGTATAATCTCCTGTATAACAACAATTGAAATTTTAAAAATTTGACACCTTTCTACCTGATAGATCATCCAATTATTTAACTTTCTTACCTTTAATTAAATTGTGCACAGACAGACAGACAGACAGACATTAGGAGATTAATAGCGTATTTCACTTCGTGAAACTCGCTAAAAATGTCGAAAGCAAAAGTTAGGTGAAAAATTATGAGTTCGACATTATTCTAACTTTGAGTGCTTAAACATGGAGTGAGCAATCGATTTCTTAATTGGACAGAAAATAATCTTTTTTTTTCAGAAAATAATCTACAAGTGATGCATATTGGTTGCTTGCTGCTCGTTCTTCCACCGACTAATTGATGACCTTAGTTTTTCGCGTTTTCTTATCATATTTTCAAGCGATTGCAAACATTTTATGTTAATGCAAAGAGAAATGTTCTTTTGTTAATGAAAACTCACGACTGACTCATAATTTTGCTTTATTTCGTTTCATTATTTCTTTCCAAAAATCACTTTACAAATGTGGAATTAACACAAATGTGCATATAAAAGATCGATGATTGTCATTTGTTGTGGTTTATAAAAAATTCACGAGTTTGTTTAACGAAAGTTCTATGCAATCGAATTTTTTCAGTTCAACTCTCTGTTTCTTTTCCTCCAAAGATAAGATCAGAAATTATTCATATTTGTATCGATATAACATTTATCGCTTTTAATGTTGTTTAAGAAATTTTATGCGTTTTGTTTTCTTAAAAAGTGTTAGTTAAGCTGAACATAATATCATCAATAATTGAATGAATTTATTCCGAAAGGGCCTATCTAATAATGCATACATTGTTGGATAGGCCCTTTCGGAATAAATTCATTCAATTAATTACTAACAATATTAGAAATATTTCGCGAGGAATACCGTGTTTAGACTAAATAATAGGCCATACGTTTATATCTCATTAAAAATTCAAAAAAGTTCAATTTTTTCATTTCGTTTTTGCTGAAAGGCACAAAAAGATGTCTGTCTAAAAGATTACACGTGACAAGGATTTCGTTTCTAAAGCGCAATTGTTTATTCGCAAGTAAAAAAATATAAAATACAATTTTCATGCTTAAAAGCTTTTCGAGACAAATTCGCTAAATATTTTATGAATCTCTAAATGGCTTCAAACAAATATTTGCCTCTTTACAAAAAATTGTCAAAGCTTTTAGCTTCATTTGCTTCGATTGATTATATGCACTTGATTGTACATTTATGCGATCAGCAGTTTTGTAAATTTTTTCGAATTCAAATGCTTGTGTTTATGAAAAAGATTGAAGTATCCAAAAACATATGGAAATTCTGAATCAAGAAAGTATTCCTTAATTTAGATTTTCATAAAAATTTTTAAATTAATTTTTAAATCTTAGAGAAACATCCGGATTTAGGAATGTTTTGAGATAGTTTTAATCAAAATAAATCAAAACCTAGGTACGTGATTGTATTACCCGTTCATAAAAAGTTGATCATTTTTTAATTTGAAATAACTTTCGATAGCGCTTAAAAAACAAAACGATTCTTGTAAGAAAATAAGTTACAATTCGTTCTTATTTTTAATCAGTAAAATAATTGAAAGCTTGCTGTTTATCACTTGAAATGTGAAAAATTGAAAATTTGAAATTGAGCTACCGAAATTTCACTCACTATCGTGACTTTATTTCCGTTTCTTAAAATGATGATCCTTTTTCTTAAAAAAAAGAAGATTAAATTTGGTTGAACTATTCTGAAATAGTTGTTAAGAATCTGATTAGTTAATCTTCTAATTTAGTTTTTGAGTATAATCAAGGATTTGTTTCTGTAGTTAGTTAAATCATAAATTTTAAATAATTAGTTCGCCTGAATTGTCGCCAGTTAAATTCGCTTTATTATTTACGCAAAAAAATGGCAAGTCGATGAAAAATTAGAAATCAACATTTAAAATTAATATTTTTGATTTAACAAAACTGAAATATTTTCATAAAATACGCCATAATTTATAATTAAAGAGATTAATGCAGTCATCGCATATCATTATTTATTTACAAACGACGAGAGCAGTGAAAATTTTGTGAATTCATTTATTTGAGCTGAAAGCGAAAAGGCAAACGTAGATCACTCGTCAATTAGAAGTTGTACTCAATGCGCTGCTGAAACTTACCTCGCATACATGCTTCATCTATTTTGTTCACACCATTTGGCTTAATTTTTGTTTTAAAGCTGCAAAAATTGCAATAATGGAAAATGATTTTCGAATAGACAAATCATTTATGTTTTTATTAATTTGAAAACAAAAAATTCTTTTCAAAAAGTTTTCAAAATTTTTGTTTGAATGGTTTGAAGTTTGTTTATAATTTTTTTTTTTTTACAAAAGTTCACAAAAGACTCGACTGCTCTTCTCAATGTTGTTATTGATGGATTGTGTCCATCTATTTATGATGGTTTTATTTATTCATCAGAATATAGCATTTGAATTGATGAAAAAAGCGAAAATTTTCATAATGATTAAATGTTTTTAAATATTATTGTACATACACTGTTGACAGAATGTTTTGCTATCTTATCCACACAAAACTGATAAATTTAATGAAGATAATCATAAAACATTCTGTGACTGTACGAACAGAATGAAAATGCAGAGTAATAATTTATGTAAAAACTACGATAATTGAAAACTGCAAGGTTTGCAATGAGCTGATGTTTTAAATGTTTGCTGAATGATGAAATAATTTTAGTTTAAGCCATCATGTTTTCAATCGGACTTCGTACGCTTTCTAAATGTATTTATTAATGGTGAATTGTTTCACGAATTAAATATTTAAATGATGCTACTTCTTAATTCATAGTAAATCGCCGAATTTTATGCAAACTTAAAAAATGCGTTTATGTTTAAAAAAAAAATTGCGCAAAGTAAAAATTTCAGAGATTTTTACGATTAAATTCCAGAGATTTTTCTGACTATCGTTTAAATGATAAATACTTTAAAACAAGTTTAGAAGTAAGCTAAAGCGCACGATTTGCTTCTTGTGATAAAATATGTTCGCTCTCTACTCATTAGTTTGGCTTGAAAATAATGACGAAACGCTTTCATAAAATTGCAACTTAATAATAAAATTATGGAAAAATTTTTTTCGCTAAAATTATGAAAGCGTAACCTGGCGAAGCGTTCGATAAAACAGGTGTTCAGCTAATTAATTTTCGAGCGTTTTCAAGTACAGTTTAGAATAAAAGTTTGCGCTCAGTACGAATCGCACACACACTCGGAGTGCGAGCGTCCTCTCGCGTCGCTCGCTTCACTTTCGTAGCGAGCGCAGTGAGCAGCGTTTGAAAGCGTGAAGCAAACGTGAGGTGTTCGATTCGTGAACGCAGTAAAAATGGACAATTCGCTTTTAATCGCCAAATTCGAAACGATAGGTTTGAGCCAAGCGAAAGCTAAAGAGACCATCAAAAATAGCAATTTGACCAAAACATTAAGCGAAGTGATCGACGGTGCGACTAAACACGCGAACAGCGACCGTCTCGCGAAGAATGTCGGCAAACTTTTGTACCACGTCTCGACGCTGATTAAACCTCAAATAAGACATCATTTGCCACTTCTCGTCGAATACATCGCCACCGAGAAAATCGACACTGAAATTAAGTTGAAAACAGCTATCGATTACTTGCTCTCAAAGCCGGCCGCTGACGTTGACATCCAACAGTTCGAAGCAAATGTCGGTGTCGGTGTGAACGTGACACCGGAAGACATCGAAACAGCTGTTGAGAAAGTTATTGCGAGGCACAAAGAAGAGCTACTCTCAAAGCGATATCAATTCAATGTAGGCATTATTTTGAGCGAAGCGCGAAATGCATTGAAATTCGCCGACGGCAAGAAGTTAAAAAACGAAGTCGATTTGCAATTGCTCCATTTACTCGGTCCGAAGACCGAGAATGATAAAATAGCGAAAAGTAAAGCACCGAAGCCACCTACGAAAACTAACGGAGATGATAATGTTAAAGTAGAAACAGTCGCTGAGGATGGTGCAAAAACAATCTATGACTTGATGAGAAATAAAACTCATTTTCACAAACCAGGAGAAAATTATAAAACAGAAGGTTATGTTATCACGTCTAAAACAATGGAACTGATCTCCCAACACTTAAAAGCGACTGGTGGTAAAGTTGTAACTCGTTTTCCACCCGAACCAAATGGTATACTTCATATTGGTCACGCAAAAGCCATAAATGTCAATTTTGGTTATGCGAAAGCTTTTGATGGCATCTGCTATTTGCGATATGATGACACAAATCCGGAGAAAGAAGAAGAGCGATTTGTGAAAGGAATTAGAGAAATGGTCGAGTGGTTGGGTTATAAACCTTACAAAATAACACACTCTTCTGATTACTTCGATCAACTCTACGAATATGCAATAGAGTTAATAAAGCGTGGTAAAGCGTACGTTTGCCATCAGAAGCAAGAGGAAATAAAGGGATTCAATGCCCCACCGTCACCTTATAGAGATCGCTCCATAGATGAAAATTTAAGCCTTTTTGAAGATATGAGAAAAGGCAAATTTGCAGAGGGAGAAGCCACTCTACGAATGAAAGTAACATTAGAAGAGGGTAAACAAGACCCTGTGGCATATCGCATAAAGTTTACCCCTCATCATAATACTGGTGACAAATGGTGTATTTATCCAACGTATGATTTCACTCATTGCCTCTGTGATTCCATTGAAAACATAACACACTCTTTATGCACAAAAGAATTTCAGTCTCGCCGGTCCTCTTACTATTGGCTATGTAATGCAATCGATGTTTATTGTCCTGTGCAGTGGGAATATGGAAGATTAAATCTAAATTATACAGTAGTCTCAAAACGTAAAATAGCTAGGCTCATCGAAAAAGGATTTGTGAATGATTGGGATGATCCGAGGTTGTTTACTTTAACTGCTTTGAGGCGGCGAGGATATCCACCGGAAGCTATCAATAATTTTTGCGCTCAGATGGGATTAACAGGCGCTCAAGTGGTGATCGATCCATCAAAGCTTGAAGCAAGTGTAAGAGATGTTCTCAATCTAACAGCTCCAAGAGTGATGGCTGTCATAGAGCCTTTGAAAGTGACCATAACAAATTTTCCAGCAAAGGAGTCATTGAAGCTAACTGTACCAAACTTTCCGGCTGAACCAGAAAAAGGATCTCGCGATATTCTTTTCGAAAAAGTAATTTACATTGAACAAAATGATTTCAGCGAAGATATTTCTGATAAGGATTTCCGAAGACTGACTCCAAATCAACCTGTAGGTCTTCGATACGCTAATTATGTCATTAAAGTGGATAAAACTATTAAGAATGAATCAGGGAAAGTTTCTGAACTGGAAGTGATTTGCTTGCCAGTGAATGAAGTCAAAGAGAAGCCACGATCTTTTATCCATTGGGTATCCGTACCTTTGACTTGTGAAGTTCGTTTATATGAACGACTATTTAACTATAAAAATCCAGAGGAACATTTTGATGATAAGGACGCAATTAATCCAGATTCGCTCAAAATTAGGTCTGCCTTAATTGAGAAGTCAGTGGAAAATTCTAAAGTTTTCGACAAATTTCAATTCGAACGTTTAGGTTTTTTCAGCGTTGATCCTGATTCAAAGCCAGGATCTTTAGTTTTTAACCGCACAGTCTCACTGAAAGAAGGAAAATGATTTAATCACTAATTTTATATGTGAGATCAAAATTTCTTCACTGATGATCTTATATAAATTGCCTTTTGCTTTCTCATAAAACAAATGATAAATGTAAGTGAAAGCAAATAGATGAATAAACTTTTTTCGCTATTTTTCGTTTATAATACATTAATCCGGCTGAAGAGAAGGAAGTGTTTTGATCCAAAAAAACCATTTCGGCTCCCTTCGTTTCAACAGGTGATTTTACAGCAAATAACGAGCGATGAGAGAGGCGAAAATCAAATCAAAACTTGACTTGACTAGAGAACCAATGTTGTCACCTGTGCTTGCAGCCTCACTTGGTTCCGGAGCTTCTGTTTCAGTTGTAGGAGGTTCTTCACTTGACTCTTCACTTGATACGGATGATGCAAGTAGCTTTTTAAGCTCAAGATTATTATCTTCTTTCATGCCAAGTAAATGAAGAAAGAGATCGTAAAAGTCGATTTGATCTGCGGATTCTAATGTGTAGTTTTGTTTAAAATCAGGTCCAAAAGCGAATGCGAATGTGTTCATATCAGGCTCCTCTTCCGGATCAAAACCATGATGACCCTCCTTCTCTTCTACTTCTTCGACCGGAAACGTCGTGCCTTTTATATTTGGCTGAAAAATTTGTTGCATTTAACAACTAAATGATTTAATCGCAAAAGTTCGCATTTAATTGCGCGACGAAAGTAATTAATGTACACTCAAACTTAAAAAGAAAGCATTTCACTATGAACAGAGTGTACCTTTCTTGGACATATCCTAAAAGTAAAATCATAAGTTTTCTATCTGACCTAAAAAGCAAATTTACAATAACGCTGCGTGTATAAAAATGTTCGCCTGATTTTAAACCGTCGTTTATCACCAAATTTAATTGAATTCAGTTATTTGCATCGATTTTGACTGCTGTTCGAGCTTTGCTTTTTAATGAATTAAATGTTCGCCGCTTTTCTCAAATTAATTAAAGAGAGAAACACACGTAAACAATTTATTGAGCGGCATTTAAATTGACGTTTTCACATTAATTAAAGTAAGCTCATTGTGAAACTAAATCTTAATGAAGCTGATTGCAGTGAAAGCCTCTAACAGTAAGTGAAAACGAGTGGCGAACGTTAATGTTAAGCGTGGTTTAACAATATCGTGTTGCGTTCAGTCTTCGAATGTCGTGTTTGTTTTCATACATTTGTCTGCTAAATAAATGTAAGTTTTTCAATTTTAAATAATAAATCTTTTCAATGTACAAATTCAATTTCAGAAATGAACACGTGTTCATTCGCTTTTTGTCGCTTCATATATTTCGCTTTTATTCGTTAAATTTTAAAAATTGTTTTAAAATTCAGCGTCCGCATAATGTTTTCATGGTAAACACAAGTAGACTGCATGCAGTGCAGGCGATGCTGTTAAAGTGTGTGTGTTTTCAATAGAAGAGCGATCAAAACAACAAACGTAAACGAAAAAAAAACATTTCGCGATTTTACTTGAAAATTTTGCCTCGCACAGCATTTGCTCATGCTTAACATGTTTGTTTGCGTGTCAATTTATGAGCGATCTATCGCTTAAAAACAAAGATAATTCGGAAAAACAAACACGTGCCAGAAGCAAAGTTCGTCTCGTCTATCTGTATGTTCAGCAAAGCGCAAAGAATACATTTTCACTTCACATGTAATTAAGCTTACGGCATGATATATGCATATGCATATCGTACAAAAACTGTTGATAAAATCAATTTTTAGTTTGCTTTCTAAATCTAACGTTCGAAACAACTTACCGTTTCGATCAAATATCCTTCGTCGGTGGTCAAAATGATAGGCAAAAGAAGGCGACTCTTCTTTAAGTGAAATTCGTCTTTTAACTTCTTCCTCAAATAAACGTTGAGCCCTTTTACGTTCGCCTGTCGCAACTGTTCGTATACCTGAAATTCGAGCTTTGCTTAAGCTTGCTAAATTCTTTTGCTACTTTTACCTTTGTTTCCCTGCCTTTTTCGGGCAAAATCATAACAAAAGCACCGTCGCCCGCAATAATCTCGATATCGTTTTCATCCACATGATCTTCCAACTTAATAATCTCTTTTTTCTCAGTCATCCCGTGATCGGATACCACGATCACATTCATCTCGTCAGCTATTTTCTCGTATTCAATCTTCTCGAGCAATTGCTGCAAAATTTTGTCGAACTTTCTCACAGCTCTTCTCGTTTGCTTTGAATTCGGACCCGCTTCTTCACCTATTAGAGTTTCAATTCTTAAGAGTTATTAGAGTATAAGATTATTCTTAGTTCTTATTAGAGTTTCAAACGCTGATCGCGATTTTCAAGATTTTAAGAATTTGTTGCAATTTGATTCAAAACATTTTGCAAATAGTTTTGATGAAATGCGTTAAGTTAGCAAGTTTAATTTTTGTGGCCGTTAGTGGATGTGGCCCTAGGGGAGGTTTCGCTATATACTCTGTCATTCTATTTTTGAATCGATTTGTGTATAAATTGTTTCAAATTACACACGATGAAGCATCTTTCTAAAAATAATTCATTTAGAAAACTTTTTTGTAATCTGCTCTAAATATTATTTTTAGTTTAGTGTTTTGGCTACAAACTATCGCACAAAGTGATCTTTGTTTTTCAAAACAGTGCCTAGAAAACAAATTCTTGTCTCTCATATTACTTTCAATTTCCGTTTTCTTTTCAATTTTTTTTGACTTAAATTTTCATAAAGCATAAGAACAGTTTTTAGGTTTTGAAAAGTTAATCCTGCAAAGCGCGCTCAAAAAGCTCTCTACGAACCTTGGCGGTCAATTGGGTCGTAATACATCATCGCTAAGCTGTATTTATCTTCTTTAAAATTTTCCACAATTTCTTTCAAACGCTCGACAACTTCATCGCTTTTATCTCCGATATCTTTGTATGGTGTGCATTTGAACGGCCGGCCATTAATTTCAAGCTCACAGCCCGGCCACCAGTAAACAACTGCTTTTCGCTTTTTAGCCGTGACCCAAATCGGTTCAGCTTTTTTCCACCAGTTCGCATGCGAATAGTGTTCGGGTGTAAACGCAACTTTGTGTTTCTTGTCATAGAAGTAGTCGTTTATCACACCGTGGTCTTCAGGGTACAAGCCGGTGACCAGTGAGTACAAATTTGGAAAGGTATTTGAAGGAAACACAGGTTTCACTTGATCGATTACGACGCCTTGCTCTTTGATTCTCGGAAATGCAGTCAAACGCTTTTCGCGATCGAAATAATCATGTCGCATGCCAGCCGCAAGTATAATCAATAATTTTTTGCATTCTACTTCTTTCGTTCCACATATCTCATATTTAATCGGCGCTGAATCTTCTATAGATTCGGTCGGCTTTGTTACCCGCTTTTCTTCATCTTCATCAACTTCGTCCGACCTACAATCTGTACCATCGGACTTATTTCCTTTTGTTTTACATTTTTCTTCCGACGCGCTTTTTGAATCGCCTTCTTCTTCAGTTTCTGGATTAGAATCTTCATCTTCTGAAGTTTCATCGCTATTTGCTCGCGTTGTAGTTTCCTTTATATCATCCTCATCATCATCTTTCTCTTTATCTTTCTCTTTAGAGTCATCGTGTTCTTTATCACTTTTCTTTTCCGTCTTTTCGTCTTCTTTCTCTTTAGAGTCATCATCTTTCTTGCTATCGTGTTTGTCGTCATCTTTATCGTCGTCATCGTCCTCATTATCGTCTTCGATATTCGTTTTCGCATAGTCGTCGTGCTCTTCACCGGCTTCATCATTTCCCACTTCTTCATCCGCATCAATATCAACA
The DNA here is from genome assembly GCA_003675995.1 of Dinothrombium tinctorium. Taxonomy (NCBI): domain Eukaryota; kingdom Metazoa; phylum Arthropoda; class Arachnida; order Trombidiformes; family Trombidiidae; genus Dinothrombium; species Dinothrombium tinctorium. Next base: position 10,842 of record NCKU01002402.1, read on the forward strand.
TCACTTTTCACTAAAAATCTTTTCCTTTTGAGCGGTGTCGAAAAGACATTGAAAACGATCAAAAACAAGAGAAAACACCTAAAAGTGAATTTCATATTTGATACCAAAACTTAAGACAGCGTTGAAAAGCGAAAAAATATGCGACAAATGTTGTCGCGGTGTATGCTTTTGTCAAAACACTGGTTTTAAAGAGGAAACCGAATTTTGGCAGCGTTCATTTTGAACATTAGAACTTGAAACCGAAAGAAAAGCAGCTCCCACTTGCTAATTTAAATGAATGTTCACGGGACTCGCATAGCTTGTCTAGCATTCGACTTATTCAGTTCTTGAATTAATTGCTATTAATAGTGTGGAGTCAATCCAAAAAATAAAATAGAGTTGACACAAAAATGTTTTTGGGATCACATTTTTTTATAAAGCAGCGTTTACTTAATTGTGTCCAACTTTTGCTGCGCCCAATATTCGCCTTTTCATTTTACGCTTAATTTTATTTTCAGATTCGCCAAAAAATTATTTTTTTTATTTTTTTTTATTTCTTATTCTAGAAATTTTAGAAAATGATTGTGAATAATCGATTAAAACATTTTGCCTGGTTTGCTCGTTTAAAATTAACTCGAGAAATCAATTTTAAGAAATTTTGTATTGAAACCTCTAGCATTTAAAACTCAAATAATTTGATTTTTTTTTATCTGACTCACTTCCGATTTAATTCTTGGATTTTCTGTTACTTTGAAATATTTGCTACCTTTGCGCGCATTACGATCGTCATTTCCATCAGTTTTATTTCGATTAATTTTATCTTTTGAAAAGCCACGGTCAAAATCAAATTTTCATTGTCGTAATGATAAACTTTGCGTCAAAGTTTGTTTAAAAATACTTTTTCATAAATGAAACTCTGAATTTTTCCATGTTCATTTTGAAATACTGTTTTCGCTTCCAAAACGCCTACATCGCTGTCCTTTGAATGACTTTCTATACTTATTGAACCAAAAAAGTACGGCATTACCTGCTTGCTGAGAACAAAATAGCGTTTGTTCTAAGCAAGTATTAAAGTGCATTGTGAATGTTTGCTCTTAACGCTTAGTTGATTTGAAATCGAAGCAATTAGCCTACATCCTCCTATTTTATGTAATGGCACTAAAATGTGATGTTGGGCTATAAGTCGTAATACCACGAGTATTAACGCCATAACAATTCTTTTTTATTTTTTTTTTTTTATTTTACTATCGGATCGTTTGCCAGATAAACTTTATCGTATTCTACACATATGAAACTTAGAAAGACGGTGTGATACGAGAAACCTAATAGTTAGGAACTAAAATGGAATGACAATGAAAAAACTGACTAGTGAGTACGAGCGAAAACAGAAATAACAACTTTTGTGAAAATTTTTTATAAATGTTGCTAATTTTTTTCATTCACATGTAAATATAAATTTTACAACCAAAATAAGTCTGTCTTTGGAACTAATCAAACCCTTGCACCTATTTCATAATTTTTTGACGAAAGTTTTTTTTTCTATAATTTTCGCACTTAACCCCTTTACACTCTTTTCAACTTGCATTTCACATTTTGCTGAAATGTATTTCACTTATTTCGAAAACACTTTCACTTTTTTTGCAGCATTATTTCACAATCATTGCAAATGTGAAAAACACTTTCATCAAAGTGTGCAATGTAAGTTGCAAAACTATTTATTGAAAAATATTTCATTCACTAGTGTAAAAAATACAAAATGAAATATGAAATCTTTTCGTAAATTTATACTTCTTCTTCCAATAGCAATCTTATTAGCAAAAGAAGAGTGAAAAAGCTTGTTTACATGCAAAAGAGTCAATTGGAAAGAAGCTGTAAATGTTGCTAATAGAGTGAATGTTATTTTTTTTCAGAAACTATTCGGGCTCCGAACGCGACACTTACACATATAAAATAATAAATACGTGTCAACTCAATTTTCTATGACTTCGAAAAAAAAGAGCAAAATCCATGGCCCTCCTTTCTCAAGCGCCTACTACTTTAATTTTATATCTTTGAATTTTAAAATTTGTAAAAGAATGAATTTGATTGATGCACTTTTTGATTATAATAAATGGAGATAGCGAGCAAATATTGAGTCGTGAGAGCACAGTCCACGTGTCAAATTAGCCTTCAGCTTTCAGTACAAGCGATGGTAAATTTCCTTGAATCAAAATTCAATGTCGCCTCTGCGAGTGCGATAGCGGAGCTGTTTGTCGCCTGTACTATCACTTGCCGCGAAATTTTTCCATTGTTGAACAGAAACGCGCTTTATTATCAATCATCACCGCCATTCGAAAAGGGCGGCTAATATTCATTCATTTCGCTTTAAAAGCTCGAACATTGCTTTTTCGAATTTATTTCATAAATAAGTGCTCGAACTCAAAAAGGACAGCAAACAGGTCGCGTTCAATTCGCAAACAGCAAGTAAGCTGTACTCTGATTTCCTGTGCCATCGTCCGCGAACTAAGCCTCTTTGAATGTAAATAATTTTTTTGTCGTTCTTTTACAGCATCGCTTTCAAAGAGAATACATTTACACTCGAAATTGCTTCTTATTTTTTTACTCGTGAAATTTGAAAATGAGTGAGAAAACTAAAGTCGCTTTAATCGGCTCTGGAAATTGGTATGTTCTTGAACTTTTCACAACGCGCTATTTAACGGCGCTTTTCTAAACAGGGGCTCTGCGATCGCTAAAATCATCGGCTCGAATGTGCAGAAAATCGACTATTTTGATAAAGAAGTGAAAATGTACGTCTATGAGGAAATGGTCAATGGCAGGAAATTAACTGAGATCATTAACACCACGCATGAGAATGTTAAATATTTGCCTGGCCATAAATTACCGCCTACAATCGTTGCCGTCCCTGATGTAGTTGAAGCAGCCAAAGACGCTGATATTCTTGTTTTCGTTCTTCCGCATCAATTTGTGCCCAACACCTGCAAACCGTTGATCGGAAAAATTAAACCGAATGCCGTCGGACTATCCTTAATCAAAGTAAGCATGTAAATTGAAGTTGAGATAAATGTCTTAATCAAGCGCCTTATGATTTATTAGGGATTTGGTGAAGAAAATGGCAACATCATATTGATATCGAACCAAATTAGATCCATTCTTAACATTGAGTGCGCTGTTTTGATGGGTGCTAATTTGGCCAATGAAGTAGCAGATGAAAAGTTTTGCGAAACAACAATTGGTTGTGCGGATTCAAGAGCTGGTAAAGTGCTAAAGGATTTGGTTGATACGCCAAATTTCCGGGTGACCGTTGTTCCCGACCGGCAAACGGTAGAGGTTTGCGGAGCTCTTAAAAACATCGTCGCTTGTGCCGCTGGCTTTTGTGATGGGCTCAAATTTGGCGACAATACAAAGGCAGCTGTTATTAGAATTGGCTTAAAAGAAATGATTCGATTTTGTAAAATATTTTACCCAGAACCACGAGTGTCGACATTTTTCGAAAGTTGCGGTGTCGCTGATTTGATCACAACTTGTTACGGCGGTCGAAATCGTCGATTATCAGAAATGTTCGTGAAAGAAACGACAAAAAGTTTCACTGATCTAGAAAAGGAACATTTAAAAGGACAAAAATTACAAGGTCCTCAAACAGCGGAAGAAGTGTTTGCTTTGCTGAAAGCAACTGGCAACGAAACAAAGTTTCCTCTATTTTACGCTGTTTCACAAATTGCAAAACGTGAACTAGAACCGCACAAATTGATCGATTATTTGCGCAATGAACCCGACGATTAAACATTTATTTCAAGCTTTGTATATCACCAAGTAAGTTGTATAATAAGAAAAATCACGCAATGGCCATATTTGCAATTTCTTTTCAAATGTTCAAATTAGCTTTCGCTACATAATTGTAGCTGATTACTTTTAATATGTTAACTAATATTTGAGATAAAGTTTAAAAGTATTTTTAAATACAATAAAATTTTGTTTTAATTTGAAGCATTTTTTTTCATTTCAAGCAATGAAAGAAACAGTTTATTCTAAGTTTGACGTAGCAAACACAAAGCAATTGAAAAAAGGTGAGCGAAAAATGAGTATTAAAGAGCAGTGAAATAACTGAACGCTAGAAACAGCAATGTGTTCGTTGATAAAAGTGTGCAGGTGCTACCGATTGAAAATAAAATGTTTCGATCATCGAAAGTGAGTTAACTGCAAAGCATCTTTAACGAGACGCTTAATTGTTTTTGCTGCTTTGCAGTTAAGCTCACTCATCGATTTTATCGAAACTTTTTGTTTTGAATCCGGAGTACCTCGAAGCACAATACTGCAATTAAATTTTGATTGTTGAATCGCGCGCTCGTTTCTCCATTGGCTGTGCGTGTCTCCATCGAGCGAGCATCGCTCCAATTCGATCGCTTTCGAAAAATTGCCACCATTTCTTAATTCTGTGCTTTCTTCTTTTTTGAATGCATCATTGTTAATAAAAACGAAATAAAGGTGAGCCGTAAGCTATTTGCAGCAAACAATGGCAAGCCATGCGAGCAATTGGCAAACCAATGGTGGCCCGAGAAAAAATCAGTCGGAAACCAGCGATGCGATGATTTGGTTTGTTATGGAACAGCGGTTTTTAACTCGTTTCAAAAAAATGGTTGAAAACAATATTCAGAGGAGTGAGCTTCAAATGTGTAATTGGTTTAAGGCTAAGTTTCCGATCGAGAGTGAAAAACAGCAGATCATTCATCTTATGGCACCAATAATCGTCGTCAATTGCAAAGAGTTTATTTTGAACGGCAAACAAATTCTTGTTCTTGTATTTACACACGGCAAACAAGTGGACACGACGATTGTTTTCAATGAAATGATTCAATTCCTCAGCGATATTCCACCCAATGTCAACATTCATAGAGTAATAAATACGCTTCAAACTTTGTCCGACTGTTTCAATGAGAAGCAAAGACAAACGATTGCCGAATGCTTTTGTACAAAAGACATCCGAGATTTGTGTTTGGCGTTCTCGACGTGGAAGAAGACCAAACTTCAACCAGCTTTGATTAATTCATACACAATCAATGGTACTATACTTCAAACGCCTCTGAGAGATTCTTTTTTAGAAAAGATGATTTCGTTTAATACTAAAGGCAAAAATACACTCAAGTTTATTGGTTCATTGTATGAAACAATTTATAAAGCATCATCATCTAATGACAGAATAGTTATAAGTGAAGCGCTAAAAAAGCTGGTGATTCCCTTCGCAACTCTGAAGGCTTATGTTCGACAAGCAATCAGAATTTTTTGGTATTCAGATCTTGGGAATCGAAAAAACATAATCGGCAATCTTTCAAACCAAGTTCTTACGCGGCCAAAACGAGTGAATTTATTCATTGTAGCTATTTTCAATTCGTTTGATGACATTGAATTTTTAAAAAAATCGCTTCTTGGAAAGTTCATTCAAAACGTGAATCAAGTATTAGAAGTTGAAAGTGGGAAAAAGTTTTTAGAGAAATACAAAATTATCGGATACTTGTTTTCTCCAAATAATGAAAGTTTCTTTCCACGCGAAGAATTAGACTTTCTTGAAGAGGGCGACAATAGTCCATTTACAACAGTTTCGAGAATGCAAAATCTCCAATTGATTCGAGATTCTATTTCACCTCATTTGCTCGAATACGTCAAAAACAATGCTGCTCATATTTTGAAACATGGAATTTTAACTTCATTAACTGCTGAAATATTGATAAACAGCTCAAAGGGTGATATCAAAGCAGCAATGACAAGCCTCACTGAAGCACTAATATCTCATCACCATTTTGATGGTTTAGTTACTCACGATGTTTTGGAAGCAGCGGGCGATAAGTGCTCTATCGACAATGATTCCGTGATTTCTCTGTTTGCAAAGATGACTGAGTCCGACCGAAAATTGTACAATGCTAACAACAACGACACAAATTTATTTTCTGTCCTGTTCATTGAAAGAGCAGGTCGTGAACTTATACGCAATTATGCCCGTACAAGTCGAGGATCAGTAGTACTCATTTACTTAATGGAAACACAAATACCTGTTGTGAAAGAAAAAATTCTCTCCTCATTAAATCATCGCGAGCTGATCAAAAATTTAGAATATTACGATTTTCCGCGCTTGGTTCGAGAAATCGAAAAAGCCAATCTCGAAAAACGATTAACAGCTAAAAGTGATTGAACAATTTCCCGCATATCTTTGCATCGTATGAGCTTTATACATTAAGCTAGGGCTCTTTAAACAACCAACCGTCGCTTTATATTACATTACTTATGCGTTTTATTGAATAAAATAGCATCATATTTAAAATTTGATCAAAATATGAGAATCTAAAAGATTGCTTATAATAAGAATACATATTGTTTAACTATTATTCTAAATTTTTTTCAAACTTCTTTTTTAAATTACAGCCTCAATTTTTTTTTCGTTCATTTATTTAAAGTTGAGTCAATTCTTCAATTTCATGTAAAAAAGCAACAAATAAACAGAATTTGAAGAAAGAATTTGAAGACAAGTTGTTTTGGAAGTTCTTGGATAATGAAATTTTTCAAAGAGCAAAAGCTGATTTAAAAAAGATCTTTTTGTAAGTATTTTTAGAACCATTTAAGACTAAATATAACATTGCTAGACGTAAGTATTGTAAAATATGTATTGATGATATTACAATGATTTCACAAACCGTTGAATTGGTTTAAAAATCAATAAATAAAAAATTAGAAATTCGCTTTTCATTCGAGAAATGAACATGAGTGATGATAAATAATTAATTTATTAAATGCAAAGAAATACATAAAGAGAAGATAATGTAAATCAAGCAAAAACTTCGTCTGCTCCAAGTAAATACCCAATATTAAAAAATGCATCCTTTGGCTTAATTATTATTTTCAATTTAAAATTCTTAAAAATATAACAAATGATTAAGGTCGTGGATTTTTGTGTTGTACCAAAATTTTTATTTGTTTAAAAATGCTTTAATCTGTATCGATATAAAGTATATATGAAAAAATGACCAAATTTTACAATGTACCACCAAATCACAAAAATTGCACCAAATCATAGTAAATTCATAAGAATAAACATCAGAATTATATGAAACGTATGAGCTGCATTTTAATTAGGAATTTAAAAGTTGAATTATTAAAGGGTTTAAGATATTAAATTTAAATATAAGTTGTAAACAGTGGCTTTTGAGATAAGCACAGTGGCTGAGTAGTGTGAGTGTAGAGCAAAGCATACCTCAGCCGCGTGGGTTCAAATCCGGAGAGAGAAAAATTTTTGCCGGTATTTCAAAATTTTGATTTTCATGAGTGCAAAAAATTTTTCCTTTATTTGAAGGAGCCTAAATTCGAACTCGCGTCCTTCGGGCCTGATACTCATGCAGCGATTGCGATCCACGCACTGCATAATGAGCTACTGTTGCTTTGGCTCTTCACTTTTATTTAAATTTTTGTTTTGAAATTACATTAAGTTTATAGGACATTCAAAAAAATAAAAATAAAAATGAAAATTTTGTTGTGGTGATCGTCGCTGAAGAAAATTTGATTTTTACAAACTGTTGCGGAAATTACAAATTTTTATTTCATTTAAAAGCGCTTGAAGCAGATGTTACTTCCGGGTCCCCTTTCCCACAGCCAAACCCGTCAATTTTTCGAAAAACCTCGTTTTTCGCGAGAAAATCAATTTTTTATGATTTTAAACTATAAAAAATAAAAAAGAGTTTCATTTTTATGTCTATGTTGTTTATCTTAACCATGCGCACCAAATAACAAAAAATCGAAGTTTTTTACCATCACGGACACCTAATGAAAATTAAATCCGCATTGCGAAATCAAGCGGATGTAATTTTCTTAGCGCTTTTAAAACAGATTTTTATGAAATTTTGTATATAGCATTAAAATAATACTTTCTAAATTGTCGTTGGTATTTTAAGACTTTTGGTCCACCTATAGGCCACTTTTAGCAATTTTTTTCGTTTCCAATGTATTTTACGTCGAATTTGCTTGAAATTGAGAATAAAGCTCCTTTTCAATGATTTGTGATTCCACTTTTGTTTTCGCACTGTTGCATACGCGTTTAGACCTAAAAAGAACCAAAACAATTTTTCCTAAAAAAGAGAGAAATTCGTTTCTTCAATGGTTGGCGAGTGAAAATTCACAAAAATCGACCTCTTTACTTATTTAAACACCCGAATATTCTAATAAGTTAGGAAACACTTTCGTTTGAAAGTTATTACTTTTGAAACTTTGGCAAAAAAAATGTTCAAAAATTGTTATTCGAATATTCATTTGCACAATGTTGCTCTGCACTATCTCTTTGGCGATAGCCGAGTTGCTGATGTTTTGCTGCAGTTACAAACAGCGAAGCATGAATATTTACGATTCATTTGCTTGAGTTTCGTTTCAATAGAAAACTGAATTACAAATTAGAAACTAATTTGTCTTCTCAATTGAAATTGTGAATAGCAAAGATAGAATATTAATGACACCACGACTATTCATATGACT
>NCKU01002403.1:0-19320 GCA_003675995.1 Dinothrombium tinctorium
TATTACGCCGAAAACTCGAATTATGCCACCGCGTTCATTAATTGGTGAATGATCGAAGATTACGAGAAAAACTTTTGTTAAATTTTTGAAATTTTTCAAACTCACTTTTCATCATTTCTCATTTTTCAAATTATTGATTATTTTTTAAATTATGAATTATGAAATAAAATTAAGAAATAAAAATGTTAAAACAAAGTGTGCTTTATGAATCAGAGAGGGCGCTGAATTCGCACTCGAATACCCGGTTACAAATCGGTGTTTTGTCGAAATTTAATTTTGAAATTTATTTTCTGAAAAAAATTAATTTTCTTCTTTCGAACCTAAACGCGAATCAATAAACGACCGCTTTTCGGTAAGTATTGCGAATTGCGCAAAAAATAAATGAAATCAACGCTCGAAACACGTGTTCGAAGCGATTGCGAACGAATTGCACCTCCATTCGCCACGTATGCATTGAACAAATCGAGTTTTTGAGTTCGTTTCGCAAATTGCATTTTTTGAAATAAATATTTCTTTGCAGAAAATGGGAGGAAAGAAAGCATTGACACGAGAAGAGGAGCTTTTGCTTCAAGATTTTAGCCGAAATGTTTCCACGAAATCGTCCGCTTTATTCTACGGCAACGCTTTTATTGTCTCCGCGATTCCCGTCTGTATGTCATTTATTTTCTTTTAATCCCTGAATATGTTTCATTCGTGTTTTGATCTGTAAATAGGGCTGTTTTGGAGAATACATCAAATGGATTTCTATCAGTCAGCGGTGCTATTCGTGTTCGCAACACTTCTCACCTCGTGGCTTGTCGCATTCGCATACAAAAATTTAAAATTTGTCTTGAAACACAAGATAGCACAGAAACGCGAAGAAGCGGTCACTAAAGAAGTGATGAAACAAATAGCTGACGACAAGAAGATGACGAAGAAAGAAAAAGACGAGCGTATTCTGTGGAAAAAGAACGAAGTCGCTGATTATGAGGCAACAACATTCTCGATTTTCTACAATAACGCGCTGTTCTTAGCGCTTGTTGTCGTCTTTTCATTTTATGTTTTACCATCTTTTACACCGAGTGTCAATTATGTTATCTCGGTTACCGCTGCTGGTGGTATATTAGCCCTATTCTCGACTGGCTCCCATTGAAATTGCTTAAATTCTCCAATAAATTTTGAATTTATATAGAATTACATGTGTTTACATTTACAAAAATTTAGTTTCATAAAATTTTCAAAACAAATAACAAGCAAAAAAATTAACATCGCACAATCATGATATAAATAAGTATTAACATCTGAATCAAGTTTTCAGTTATCCCGTTTTTGAATTCATCCAGCAAGAAGCGGTGCTTCCTCATTAATATCGGTCTGTTGGCTTCTCAAATTATTTTTTATGAAAATGGTTAAAAACATTGCGAAAGCCAACAAAGAACTATAACATAAATTAGCAACAAAAACACCATAATATTGAATTATCGATGAAACGATAAATGTTGCTGCAGTTGAGGCTAGTTGTGAACTGAGTACTAGAAGAGAAGATGAGACACCCTCAGGTTCTGGATAAGTTAGTTCAGAAGCAAAGTTGAAAATGATAGTTGGATATGAATTGATCGTAAATCCAAGCGTCGCTGAAACGGCAACTAGTAGTACCGCATTTGTTGTCCATAAAGAAAGTGATATAACAAAGAATAAAAAACAAGATATACCGTAGTTGACAAATATGAGCAACTTGTAGCAGTTTTTCTTGTCTATAATATAACCAATTGAGTAAGTTGAAATAATGGAGGTTGCATTGACAAAAAATCCTGTTAAACTGACTAAATCAACATCATTTTTGAAATGCGTTAGGATCAATTGGTTCAAAAGTGTAAGTAACGAATTACTCTCGCACCCACAAATTGCATATACGAATAGCAAGAGTATGAAATCTTTATTAAGAACATTTTTCATTGATTGTAAATACGATTCTGATTTTCGGGCGATACAGGCTTTCGCTTCTTGTTTGCTCGGAGGTGTTCTTGGTTTCTCTTCGAAATAAACCAACACCAATACCAGCTGAATGGTAGCGAAAATCGCTTGTCCTGCGAACATCGTAGTCAATCCTCTAGCTATTGCACTTTTGTTTTGAACATTTGGCACAAGAGCGACTGGAATAATAGTACCTAACGTATTGCCAAGAAACATTGAAAATACACCGATGCTTGTTACCCGCGAAACCATTTCGCGCGGAAACCATGTTCGAGCAACTTGAGGTGACAATGGTTGTATAAATGGAGCTGATAAACCAGCAAAAAACTGACCAAGTAATGTCATCCAAAAAAGCGATGGTCTTGTGCTAAAGCATTTGAGCAACGCACCTAAAAAATTGCACAATGCACCTAGAAGCAGGTATCTTCTGACTCCAATTTTCTCTAATATCCACGTGCCGGGAATCATAATTGGAACCATCGCGAGAAAACAAATTACCGACGTCCAGTTCACATCATTATCTGTCACATCATAAAAGCGTACGATTATATTTGTGATTATTGAATACTGCAACCATTGAAATGATTGCATGAAATTTAAACTGCAGAAAATTAGTAGCATAAAATATCGTCGAGTATACAACACAACCGCTTCTTCGGACATTTTGGACAGAGCGCGTCGAGAGAAACCAATGTCGGAAATCGCATAAGCAAAATGCACAAGCACAGCGACCAGAGGATTCGATTCGACTCGAACAGGATCAAACTTGATATCCTTGTATTCAGAAACGCTTTCGACGAAATACTTTACTGACGGCTATCACGTGAATTGAATCGAAAAGTTGATCGACATTAACATTTCCTTCGTTTTTGAATTACGACGATTAAAGGTAAACTTTTTGTTTGTTAGATGCAATGTTTGTCTTGCGAGTTATAAAATTTTTTCTTAGAAATATTGGCAAATCACAATCGTTACAAGCAAATAAAGAGGCAAATTGCATGTGATTGAGGATTTCCCGTTAGTTTTTTTGCATTCACACGCGTTTAAATTTATAAATATTAACACAAAAATGATCAATGTTGATATTTTACAATGCAATATGGAAAAATTTCACGAATAATTAATTTCATGGAATAAACGAAATTATCATTAATTTTATAAAAAGAGTTTTGTTTGATAAAGTTGTACTAAGATTATTTCTCAATGTTTTCATATTACTAATTATTTGTCTTTTTAGTACTTAGCTTGTAAAATGTTAGTCATTGTTTTGTTCAGATTTCAAAGAGGCAATAATATGATTAAAAAATTATTACCAAAAATACCAACGGTGATAAAGCGATTCGTTTGTAAGGCGCAATATGTGACAAGGTGTCGGCAACTTTCAGTCTGCCCTCATCAGTTCATTTTCGAACTTGTAAGCACCGAAAAACATTAGCATCTTCCTTACTTTCGTTGCATACAATAAATAAATAAACTAAAGCTATATCTGCTTTAAATTAACACTCTGACGGTAAAAGTAAGAGGCATCGAAAATGAGGGTAAACAGAAAGTTGCCGAAACATTGTCACATATTGTGCTCAACAGTGCCATTTGATCTTAAAAAACTGTAAATGCCAACAATTATTGATAATGGCTATATGTAAAAATTTATTTTCGCGATAAGTGCTATTATCTTTAATACCATCACGAATTCTTGTCAAAATGAATTTAGCAATATCGCAAATCAAAATTATTTTCAAGTTCGATGCCGAGGCACTGTGATAAGAGTTTTTTGTCAATTAAAAGACATTTTATCAACTTTTTCTCTTCACGATAGTGTTTTTATTCACCGTCCACCTTATTCTGACTCATATTAGTTAATGAAACAAACGCTTTCACATTTCGATTGCCAATTTTTCTTATCCTTGGCGTTTATACCCAAAATCGATTTGCTGTGAAATCTTTAATCACAAAGTTAAATTAAATTCTTAACCTTCTGTGTCGACGCAAACAACATATTGCGCTCACATTTAGCTTCAAACTGAATGCACCTCAATTCAAGAAATAATTTTATCGCAAAAATTTTTAATTTTATGCTTTCTTTGAAACTCGGGAAAGTTTTAAACTGCAATTTTTCATTGTCAAATTTACTTGTTTCACATAAACAATCCGAGTCAGAAAGTTTCATAATCGACAGATAAAGAGTGAATTCGAAATTAAAAATCTATGAATCAAACTTCGATAAGCTGAAAAAGTGTAAGAATGGTTGTGATTTACGTGTAATATTAAACTCGATTAATCATAAGCATGTTATGCATTTTATAATTTATGTGTGCATATAGAAACCTTCAAACACAGGAGTGCTCAAGGTGGAAAAAGTATTTCATTTCCAGGTGCTTCTATTACATAATATCACTCAATTGCCCTTGTTGGCGAATATCGCTTTTTCAAGTTCTTATATGCATGTAACAGCGTTAGAGACAATCATGTGAACGCATAGAGAAACCAGAAAAGCGAACATAATTTTGTTTTCTTGAAAATTATTAGTGAAAATCTTATACTATTAGTAGTGCCGCAGGCGAATTCAAGTTCTTAGTATGGTTTTTAAACGCAAAACAAGCTTTTCCAAACGGTTCAATTCGAAAAACTTTGAAAAATTAAAAAATGAAAAATTGAATATCAAAAAATTTAGAAACTATTGTTGGGGTTTGCTTGTAAGTATTTTTAAGTCTAGAAATAAGCCACATAACCTAACAAACGAGTTACTTGAATTATTGTCATTTAATTGCGTACTTTTTCTTCTGAAAATGAAAGTTCGGATTCTTCCGATTTTTTACCTACGACTAAAGCAAAGGGAAATTAGTAAAGTCACCTTTTGTGTGTTTATTAAAAGTGTATTAAAAAATTTTATTTTTTAAATAAATTAAAATTTCTACGTTAAACTGTCGAATTCAATCAAAATAAGAATTCAATAGCATTTATTAAAATTATCTCAAAGAATTATGTTATAATTATGTCGACAAAATTATAAATTGATCATATGAAACGGATTTTGTCGCTTCCGTTTTTTCGACCTCAATTTTTTTGCGCTTTATAATACACAATTATAGGGCTCTAGCTCTTAAAACGCGCTTTTATTTTAAATAAAAATATTGTTTTGAAATCCGATTAAGTCGGTTGCGAGTTATTTTCATCAAAGAATAGAATTAATTAGATTTGAATTTTTTAATTGCTTCTTCGATCAAGATAGATTTGCAAACACCATTTAGAGAAGAATTTCATAATTCCGATTTTATAGCTTCGATCCAATCTGTAAAAATGTTTTCTACTGAGAAAACACTATTCTATAAGGGAATATCGTTTTCGAAATCATATGCAAAGATGCATGACTACGAATTTGGGTTAGAGGAAACGAGCATCGATTAGCTTTTCGATTTCAATAAATTAATTAAATTGCTCTGATTATGAAATGCTGGCAGTGATGCCTTAAAATAAATAAAGATGTCAATTCACTTTTTTTGTAATCAAACTTTTTTATAACATTGAAATAGTCAAATGATAAAGAAAGATTTTTGGATGAAATCTCAAAAATTGTTTAAAAACGTGTAAGATAGCGAAAGAAAGAAGAGAAAGTAACTTACTCGTTTGTGACAACTCTCTCCTTTTTCTTGATGCCTCTTTTCTTTGCAATGTTTTATCAACTTGCTTTATGCATGTTTAGAAGAGAAGGTTTTCATCAACAATTTCTAAATTAATCTCTTTACACAAAACTCTTTTAATTTTCCTGATGACATTTTTTAAAAATTTTGACTATATGAATTATATGTTGCTATTTTTAGCGATGTTTCTTTCTTTTTCATTAAATTTGCACATGAATCGATGGGAAAAAGATGAGTAAATGAAATTATCATTATAATTTTGATTTTAGATAGATAAAATTTCTGATTTTGCAATTTTTTTTTTACAGAATTTTATAAAAATATGTGCTTTTGACATAACGATTTTTGAAAAAAAATTTTTATTTGGCAGTTATATAACCACTTAAGTCATTTTAAGGTATCAGCAAAAAAATGTGATCATATAAAATTCCTGTCTCTAGGAATAAGTAAATGAAGATAAAAGGTAAATGAAGTTCTAAAAAATTCACGAGTCATACCGATTCGTATATAAAGATAAGTTCTAAAGCAGTGTTGTTAAGGTTTGAAAAACCGGTGATACAATCGATTTAAGGTTGTCGCAACAACGATCATATGCTTATACAAGAATGTAACGTAATTTGTGAGTTTTCTTTGCTTTTAGAAACACGAATTTCTTCTTTTCAGCGTTTAGAATCGCTTCTCAAGTTTATTTTCTATTTTCTAAGCGACATTGAAGCAAACAAATAAAAAATAAGAGTTAAACACCGAAGTTACTTTCTCAAAAAAAAAAGATGAAACTTCATTTAAATTTGATACCAATTATTGGTATTACCAAAAACAATCTACCAGATAAAGTGTAACAAAATGAATTTCTACTGAATTGAGTATAAACTAGCATCGAATACAAAGTCGGCAACGAAAAATCATTTTGTTGTCATACTTGAGCTGATAGAGAAAATCAGCGAGTTACTTGAAAAGTGTACATTTCTTCACATACCACTTCACGTGTACAATTGACATAACAATTTTGACTTGAATGCTCAAAAAAGGATTTAATTCTTAATGTTGAGAAAATTTTGTGAATTTATCGTTAACTAGATCGATTGCATTTTACCCAAAACAAAAATTTAACAGAACAAATTTTGAGAAATAAAGAAAATCTAAATCTTGATAAGTTTAAAAATTTGTTTGTAAGCAAAGATTCCCCAATTTAAATAGAAAGTAATTGAAAGTTGCTTTTTCCTTCAAATTCAATTCTAAAAATTCACGTCACAAAGTTTCTAAAAATTCTCTGCAAGACATTGAAAGCTTTAAGCAGTGAAGGTGATTACTACGAAAATAACTGACGTGAGTTATGCAAGCAAAACCTCGCGTGAAAATATAAACTAAAAAAGCACTTCTCATTGTCAAATGATATTTGTAAGAATAAGATTCAAATATACATGAATTGAGTTCTAATACGCTATTTGATTTACACTTTGCTTACATTTTTTAAGCGATGATTGAATAGCTGAACACAGAAATAAGCGTTCGCGAATTTGCATCAGCTTTGCATCATTATGAACACATGTAATTGAGTCAACGCAGAGAATAGCGTTTTTTGATTAAAGCCGCATTTAAATTACTTTTAAAGTGTTTGGAATAAAGGCGTCGTTGAAGCATTGTTGAAACAATTTGGCGAATGTGACGAGTATAGTAAAAAGTTTGTAGTTTCAATGGATCAGCTTTTGAATACAAACAATTTGATGTTACATTTAAATGTAAACAATATTACTGAGAATCGAATGTCAATAAATGTGTTCACACTAATTATGGTGATGGCAATTTACACATTCATTTTGGCAATTAGTGTGATATTTTCATTTAAAATATCTTATTCAAAATGCGAAAAAAGGATGCAAAGAATCAAAAGAGACGACAGTCAATCGCCGCTTAACATTTCGCAAAAGCTTGGAATCAGAGGCAGATCTTGCATCAAGCGCGACAAGCAAATGATTAAAACAAAAGAAAGAGAGAAGCAGAAAGTATCGGAAAGAAAAAAATTGACTATGAAAAGGCAACCGAAAATAATTCGTGTGATCTGAGCACATTGCTTTACAAAACGTTTAATTCATTCAAAATTTTAGCTTTTGAAATGTTAAATAAAATTCTTTCGATAAAAACATGTCCAACATCAATAAATGATTGAATGCGCTCAGTATTCTTAACGTTAAAATTTTTTTGCAAAATTCCTACATAGTTATTGGCTTCTTTAAATGGATTCGATGACGTCGAACTCTTTCGTTGAAGATTCGGTTGGTAATTCGAAAATGATAATGGCGATCAAATGCACAAGTGGCTTGTACAAAGCATCAACTTTATATTCAATTTATTATTTAATAATCCAATAACTATATTTACGCAATAATATTATAATCATAGATCTCAAAAATGGCGAAAAGTTTTTGAAGTTTCCACCAAAAAGTCAATTTTGTAATTTTTTCCTTTAACTGCCCACCAATGGTTGAGTAAACCACGAACTCTAAATTGTTACATGCAATGTTTATTTATTTCCTGATAACGAGGAAACATTAGCAAGCCGCTTTTGGAGGCAAACCTTTTGGAGCAATGAGTGAAAAACTGAAACAATTTACAGGTAGAAAAATCTAATAATTTGCAAATACTTCGTTTTTTAAACAACTGATTTCAATCCATCACTTCAATCAAATAAACAAAATCACTATCTTCACGTAGCATTAACCGTTGGTGTTTTCGTCTTAAATCTCGTATTACTTAAATTGTTTAAGTCTTCATCATCTGAATCTTCTGTTTCTTTGAGCCAAGTTAAAAATTGTTTACATGCCATAACAGCAACTGCTTTTCCAGGTTGCATCGAATATTGCTGTTCCCATTGTAGAAAAGCGTCTTGCGATATCACATTTTCTTCGAATAAGGTTTGAAATATTTGATTTAACATTTCTATAAAAAAAAAAAAATTAAATCAATCTCAAATGAACGACTGAAATTAAGTTACTCGAAGGATGTTGCAATTCCTCCGACAAGTCTTGCAAAGCTAGTAACGATTTGGCTTCTCTTTTTTCTTCATTTTCACAGTACTTAACCAGCAATGGACATTTCTTTACCAACCGACTTACTTCAACAGTGTAGGAACGGGTTGATTCTTCTATAAATTATCAAATTAAATTAAATTAGTCAAATTATAATTTAAACAAAAGAATCAATATGAATATACCTCCACAACTATTTACACATCCTTTTACAACAGCTTTGGTCAAGGCACTTACAAAATCAGGGTCTTTTGTTTCGTGGGCTTGGAAATTTTTCTGAAAATGAATATTAGCGAAACATCTCAATGCACACAGTTTACCTCAATTAACTCTATTATACATTCTGTAGATTCGTTTTGTTGCACTTTCATCGTAATCATATCGAAAAACTTATCGAATTTATTTAATTTCATCGATTTCCTATCATTCAACGTGCTACTATCGATGCCACTTGAGCTTTTGACCGATGAAAAAATCTCCTTTAAATCCTTCAATTAATAGAAATGAGATATGATTCAATTTTTTGCAAAAAAAATTACGTTTCGTTCAACGAATTCCTCCTCATTTTCTTCTGGCAATAGAAAATCACTCAAACTCAAATTGCCACTTTTCCATAATGAGCCGACTTCACTCGCAGACTATTGATTGATATGGTTTAAAAGGTGAGAAATGGAGAAAGTACTGATAACTTACAGTGGAAGAGGAGGCACTCTTTAATACATGACTCAAAAGCTTCCCTCCTTTACCGCTAATTATGCAACTTTTGAGAGCATTCTTGAAAAATGGTTTTCGCAGCACATCGCTGAGCGACAAAAATAAGGGAGATAACAGATTGCCCATGTATTCAAAAAATTTCGGAACGTCTACAACAACATCGTCTGCTAATTGCAAAATCATGTCCAAACTGAAATGAAAACTGTTAAAATCCGAAGTTCTAAGAGAATTTGCTCACCCAATATAAAATTTTTCTTTTGAAAATATATTATTCACAACCAAATGAGACAAAAGCTCTCCAACAGCGAGTTGATCCTTGTGACTAGACAGCTCGAGTGCATGGTTTACCGTATTCGAGACAAACATTGGAAAACTTTGTTCATTGCAGAATTGCTTAAGAGTTAAAACTGATTCTTCTAAGTTCCTATTGTTTAAAAACTCTCCTATTAACTCAATAGATTTACTCTCAAATTTCTCTGTTGACAATTCTGGTACACCTAAGGAATAAACTCAATCAAATGTGAATATAAAAAAGTTGATGACTTACTTTCGCTTTCTGCTTCCTTCTTTAGAGATTCTCTTTTAATGCTACTTCCACGACTACTTGGCGCACTTCCTTTTTCCATACTGCTATTACGGCTACCTCGTGGTTGTTTGACAGCGTAATCACTTGCGAATGGAGGATTATTTCTTCCTACAGGCTTTTTGACCCATTGGTCACTACTGTCTTGGGACGGAATAATGTTTCGCATAGTATCTGTTTGTGGCAAATTTTGACTACGACTTTGGCCTTTTGACGAATCCCTTTGAGTTACACCAGCCCTAGTAAAAGTGGGTCTATAATATCATACAAACAAAAACATCAAAGATACCTTTGTCCTTTACGATCAGACTCATTTGAAGGTAAACGAATTGATTCCTTTTGTTGACTACCACCGCGTGCACCCTGTGACCAACTATTGGCAAAAGCATGTCCAGGCCCAAACTGTAATTGTTCAGTTGTTGAAGAATTCTATATGAAGATTTCAATTAATGGATGATAATTGTATAATTTTAAGAATTAGAATTGTTCGATTCCACTGCTATCAGAATATAATATCTGCACCATTCATAAGACAGGGATAACAAATAAGTCATCATTTTAGCAGCTTAGGTTTGCATTCGTAAACTGAGAATATAGAATTTACCTTTAAATTCTTTAACATGTTAACAGTTTGAGTATTTTTGTTTTTCCAGTCTCCACCTTTTTTCAAGGATTCTTGTCGCTTTTGAGAATGTTGCTGCAATTCTAGCATTTTCTTTTTCTCCTCTTCCTGAGCTTCAGAATGAATTTCATCGATGGTTTTCGGTTTGTTTTCATCTTGTATTTTTCTAGCTTGCCAATTGTTCGCTCTCATGTCGAGAATATCTTGGATCATAAACCGCACTCTCGCACTAGTTTTCTTTTGCTCGACAAAATCAGACAAAGTACTAAAATAAGGTGCCATTATACTAGTCCGAAGATTGTGTTTTTGTTCATATTTCTTAGTGTCTTCTTCTAACTTTTCACCTATTGTCCGAAGAAGAGCACACAGACACTCTAAAGATTCTTCTTCACCATCACGTAATAATTTTTCCACACATGACATCATTATATTGCCGGTTAACATATTTAATTTATACAGTTCACCTATTAATCTATAAGAAGGAAAAAGGATTAAAACGATGCAAACATTTATCAAAATTCATACTTTATATTTCCTAAACTTCGTTTTCTAGCTCTTCGCTTTTCTTCATCCAACTCCGCGAGAAGTAATTTCTTCTTTTCTTCGTCGGTTGTCTCATCAATTATTTTTTGCTTTCCTTCAATATCGATTCCTTCATACATTTTACTTTCGAACTCTTTCTGACATCTTGTCAGGAGCAAAGGAGAAAATTTCACTTGCTTTTCAGCTCCGTTTTCATCAACCTTCACAACTTTTAAAGTGGCTAAATGTTTACACAAATTAGCATATTGTAAGCAAAATGCCGGTTCATCTACAGCTTTGTCGAAAATAAGGTCTAAAATTCCTTTGAGTCTATGTTCAGTATCGATGTTCAATTTTTTCACTTCATCGAGAAGTTTTGAATATTTCTGTGGTGTGAGTTTATTCAAAATGCCTCTAAAAGCTTTAAATAACTCTTGGGTCTTTGCTTCTTCATCAGCACTCTCAGTGGATTTAAGTTGAGGTTTCCATGCGTTATCGACTGTGTGGAGCTTAACGTCCTGAGTTAGTGAAGGTGATATTATTTTAATGGGCCTGTTCGGCTGAGAACCACGGCCACTTCTATCACCTCTCTGACTTGAGCTTCGAGACTAGTGAAATTACCAAGTTAAACTATCACCTTCGTGAATCAATATAAAAGGACATACCGGATTTCGACCAGGAGGAACATTCATATAATGAGGCAGAAAATCGACGACACCCGCATTCGAATGACGATTGTAACGGTCAGATGGCTCCGTGTGCCGTAACGGAATTGGCTGCAATTAAGTGGTATTGCATAAATGAACAGCAAAAAAATTATTACAACTCGACTTACCATATCGTGAATGATATCCAATTTAGGTAATGTATCTGGCTTTTTCATTGAAGCAGGATGATTTTGAAGAGACTTTAAAAATGCAGGATCGTACGCATACTTTCCTTTTTTATCAGATAATTCATTTTTATTCAACTGTGAACTAGCATCAACCTTCAAAACTTCAGGTTTAGCTTTCTCATTTTGCTGTACACCGGCACTCGAAACATTATCTTTGAGCTCATTTTCAGCGTGATTAGTTTCCAAAACCGGCGACGGAACAGGAAGTGAAGGATTTTCAGCGCTCTCGCTTTTTCCACCTGATTCTGTCTGCTCGTCGACCAAACTCGGTTTTTCCTCATTCGATAAATTAATTTCTTCGCTTTTGTTTGCATCAACGGCAACTTCTTCTTTATCCTTACTTGTAATTTGCTCTTCTTTGACTAAAACATAATCACAAAAATCATCAGAATGCTGCGCAACATTTTCCTTTCACACGCTTCCTTTAATGCTTTATATCTGCCTTTTAAATTGCGACTTAACTTTATAATTCCATCCTTTGTATCTTTGTGAATTTAACACTTCCTTTTTTGACAACACATGTTAAACTTACATTTGCGACGTTGTTTCTTTCGTTTCTTACGTTTCATGATTGACTTAAAAGTGACATCGTCGGTTTTAAGTGAATCGCAAATAATAGGCGATTTGTTGCGACACAAGTGTGAAGCGAGAGAATTATTTTGAGATAAAGTCTCGGAATCTAAATGGAAATCAGTCGCCATTTGAAAGGCGTAAAGGTATAAACATGACTTAAAACTCAAAGGTATAAAATGTGTTGGAAACGAATGTTATTTGGAGACGCAATAAGCAAAAGTAAACTTCCCTAAATTGTTTCCAAATTTAGCATCGTTAAATATACGTCAAGACAGATATATAGCAAAGTCGCAGCACATAAGCAACCGGTTGATTACAACGACACTATCTCCACCCATAAAAGAGCACGCTATCAGTTGCACTTACAATTGCTTTCTGGTGTAACTAACGGTGGAACGTTGGCAACACTATCAACCACTTCACCATTTTGCTCATTCGAAATCGTCATATTAGTTATATCACTTTTAGTTGTGTCTTCACTTTCAGATTCAGTTTTCGGAGTTTCTTGCACTGTCCTCAAATTGTCAACCAAATCAGAAGTGCTAGCTTCATTGTGATAATTTACGCTATCCTCTTCCGTTGAATCTGTTTGATGCAACACTGGCGATGGTTCCTTCACATCATCAACACAATTAAGCGTCTCTTCGCTTATTTGTTCAACTTCATTCACTCTATCCTCATTTAAAATAGCACTTGAAACTCCAATGTCCGGTGGAGTTTCGTTAATTTTTGAATTGTCTAAAACGTTCGTCACTGTTTTACATTCATCACTATTCACAAGTGGAGGATGGTCTTCGACTGCTGCAGATCGTCCTGCCTGAGAGGTGCCTGATGCTGCTGCTGCAGAAACTTTGTCACGAAATTCTAGAGCAGCTTCTGATGAAGAAATTACACTTTGATTCTAAAACGAAAAAAAAAATCAAATCAAGAGAGATTGAGAGATATTTGTACCGAAGGCGTATTCCGACTACTGGAAGCATCGGCTTGCGGTTCCGACAAAACCGCTTCTTGTCGTACTGGCTCAGTGCTTTTCAATTCTTGTTCCGTAAAAACATGCCCTGAATTAGGATCTTGTATAACAGCCCCTTTTCTTTCCCGCTTTGGCTCTGGAGGACGTTGCTGTGGTTGATAACTAACCATATTTTCGTTGCTTTGGGTCGGTGTCTCACTAGAAGAGGGATAAGATCCTGATGGTTGGGATATGGACATGTTTGAACCATGCTGAGTCATTAAACTAGAAGGCCCTGTTGACCTAACTTGCACATTCTGTGGAGGTTGATGCATTCCAACGAAAGCAGCTTGGTTTATGAATGGATAATATGCTAATATGACAAATAAAAATCATAATTTGTTCTCAAATTGAGATATCTTACGTCCTGTGGTTTGAATTGGGTGTTGAACTACAAAATATTGTGCATTGTTGTAAGGTTGTCTCTGAAACTACAAGTTTGATGCATTAGAATTTCAACATGAGTACTCAGCAACGAACCCCAATCATCGGTGGCATCATTTGGTTGATTTGATAACCGGAGGCTACTTGGTTTGCCTGAGAAGTGATTGCAGGCTGATGCTGCACGATGTTTGCTTGTCGAGGTGGCATCAATGCTGGAGAATTGTGGCGACGATTGCCTGCGTGCGTAGTTTGAAAACGAGGATGTTGAGTGTGTACAGCATTCACTTGCTGCATCTGCTGCGGAGCTTGCATTGACTGCATTGCTTGCAACCCGTGACCTGTTAGAGCTGATTGATTCGGTTGAGCTCCTGGTGCTCCTGGAAAATGAACTGCGTTTGAACACAAATTAGATCTCAAGAATGTCAATTAAATGAACATTGTATTCACCTATATCGGGTAGTGGTTGTTGCGGGTAATAATTATGTTGACCACGATGTCCCTAAGAAAGAAGAAAACTTACTTGAAATCGATACTGAGTGCGATCACTTACTTTGTTCATTTTTAGCGATGCTTTACTTAAAAAACGAAACACGAGCAGTCGTCATAATTTCGCTTTCTGAGTAACTGTTTTTCACGATGAATCTAAACAAAAAATGAGAATTAAACTCTTTTTGACAGTTGAAAGCAGCAATATTCTCGTTTCCATTACTGTGCATTCAACACATTCATTTATCGAAACCTTGATTAAAAGCGATCATTCGTCAGGCGTTTGCGAGGGGAGACTCGACAAGGCGAACAATGCAAACGTCGCCGCATTCTGACCGTTTATCGCTCGATAACGGGTGCAGGCGATGCTTTAAGCGATGAAACGAATGATCACAATTAATGAAGAACGAGAAGCGAAAAGAAACGGCAGTCGAGAGTAAACGCGTTGCACACACGTCAAATGCCTCGCTGTCGCGTGAAACGCATCAAACGTAGACATTGACCTGTGCATGACATGAGTTTCGCACGCGTCGCTCGAAGCGAAGAATGCGGTGAGAAAGGCGAGCGGTGGACGAAGAGATGACCGCTACTCTAGCGGTGGACGAGAGTGAAGCGTAGCGTACGATTGAGACACACACATCCGTGAGTTGCGAAATGCGAGCGAGCGTCTGAAAAGAAGGCTTACCTTCTGTTTGAGTTCGAAGCGTTCGCTGCTCGAAATATAAGGAGCTGCGATTCAAATTACTGTCCGATGGCCGCTGGTCAAGTGTTCTATGATCGAATGCGGCGTTTAAATATCTGCGAACGAATAAACGAACGGTTCGGTCGAAGAGAGAGCGAAGAATCCGTTTGCAATAAACAAGAGAAGAAAACGTGAAACGGCGACAAATGCCGGATATTACGTTCACAACCGGTGCCCGCCGCCGTTGCCTGGCGTTAGCCGCATTCGCGCGCCGCCACTTGCCCTCTCATCTCCCCCACTTCGCTCGCTTATCCTAATCTCTTCGTTTATCCCTTTACTCATTCATTTACATTGAAACATTTCTATTTGAAATGTCACTTCTTTCAATGAACATTGAAGTGCATTTAAATGTGAGAAAAATTCAAGGATAAGGTAGCAACCAATCGCGGTACATACAAACATCTTTATTGGAGAACAGAGTTCCGCAGGGAACAGTTCAAACTCTCTATGTCAAACTTTTCTTAAAAAATTTTATAAAACTGAATGCCTTATAACTCAAATAAATGTTAATGTTAACGTCACCTCTTTTCGCTCGCTTCTATCGACATTCGCAACTGACGAATGTCTTCCGCTCGCGAGACATGGTACAGACACAGCGGACAATTGAAACCGTTGCGTGTGTCCGATAGAAAATTACTCATTATGCAATAGTAACAAAATACATGTTTACAGCCAATTTCGTGCGCATTATTTGGCCAATTCGTGCAGATGCCGCACGCCACCAAATCGCTTTTGCTTCTCGTTTCGGGTCCGCAAGGCTTTTGCGGTTTAAAGTACAAATTAAGCAGCGATAAAATCGAGTTCTTCATTCTTTGAAAGCTTATGAATGGAAGTATGAAAGTTAGGAATTGCGCGAGTCCGTGCCAAAGAATTTCCCTGTTCAACATTTCAAAATGTGACCCCAGAGAAGTGCTTTCCAGTGGACAGTACATTGAATTAAGTTTTATAGCTCTCTGCCATAAAGTGACGAACTGACCGCTGTTTAAAAATACCAAGAAATTTACTAAATTCAATACTTTATATAAAGTTTCGAAATGATCGATTACGCGTTGGTGTTTGACGTCGAACAGTAAATGCGATCGTTGCTTAATCCACGGCACTAAAATAGTCGACAAAATGAAGCCACACAGTTGCGTTTTGCGTAAATCAGTACTGTCGCGAAAAGTATCGACAAGTTTGAGTTCGAGCAACGATTGTCCAACAGTTGCGTGCTTTTTGACGACCGAATGGTAGGAGATGTAAAGAGCGATCGCAGTTTCGATTTCAGGTCTTAATTCGTGCAAAACGTCGAGATTTTTGTGAATGTGTTTGAAAACATTGGAAAGTTGCGAAAAGAGCAGATTCTTGAGTTCGTTGTCGAGAAGCGACGCATCCAACTGTGGAGAGATGAGAGGAGTGAGGCAAAGCGATGGACGCCGGCAGCGAGGACTGACCTGTTTGACGCGTGACGGTAAGCGGAGAGCGGAGGGCGTCCGCCGAGCGTCGAGCGCGCGATCGCCGCGTTCGTCACCCGTCATCTCACAGTGCGCGATGCGAGACGACGACTGAGCGATCGACAATCGATGCTTCGATCGATGCTCGCTCGGCGAAAGCCTGCCGCCGCCGGACTCTCGACCGTCGGTTCACTGCGGTCACATTTCGAAACGCGATTCTCGCATCATTTTCGCGTGAATTTTCCGTTCGATCGCCGTTCGCCTGAATTACACTCGCATTCGTGTCGTTCGCTGTGTGTTCGCTATGTGCTGATCGCAGCGGTCTCCATTCGCAGTGTGGTGTTTTCGCCGTAATCGCGAATCGGAGACGAAAACGAAGAGAGGAGAGCAGCGCGAAGAGGTGTGGATTTTAAGACAGTATTACATTCAGCAAAGACATGTTTTCACACTGTTCTTCTACTTAAAAGAAAGCGAACGACAACACCTGTAATCAACAATTGCACTCCCTTCGTTCCGACGCCGAACTCGAACAGAGCTGTTCTCTCGCAAACAAATGGCTGAAGACGTTTGCGATGTTTTGGATTCGTGGGAAGATATCATCGAAAACGGGGTACGTTACGCTTTCGTGTTAAAAGCCCGAAAAAATCGTCTCTTTACAGGTGCTCGATTTGAAGATATCGCAAATGAGCGCTGCTCACAATGCGGCCGCCACAAATTTTTCGTCATCTTCGACGCAGTCTTCAAACGCGACACGATGCTTACCATCTTTTGATCAACGCAAACCGACACCGGTTGCAGTTAACGTCGACAATGGAGGCAATTCGATTAAGATTTTAAAACGACCGGCGAATGGTAGTAACACGAAGCAAACGTCGAGTTCGGCGCCATTTCTGTCGAATTCAAGCAAGAGTTATGATTTAAATAACTACGTGAATTCGGAGCCTTTCGTACCACAAAATTATCAGTCAGGAAATGAGACCAATCCAAGAGTCTTGCAATATCCGCAAATAACGTTGGAAGATACGACCAGGACTCAATACGTACCACAAGTGAAAATTTTAAAGCGGCCTAAAGAAAGAGTCAGTGGTGACGGCAACAAAGTGTCTCCAGTGAAGAACCATAACAATCAGGGCAAGAATACATCTGTAAAAAGCTACGAAGAAAGGGAAGCAGAATACGCGAAAGCCAGATTAAGAATATTAGGAAGTGCTGTTCCTACTTACGATGCCAACGACAGTCGCATCGATGAGACGAGCAATGATAATTCCGGCACTGTTTTAAATCCTGGTCCATCTAAGGTCAACGGCGATGTAAATAAAAGTTCTGTTGAGGTGCCCATCATAAGAATGCCACAGGGACCCGACGGCTCGAAAGGGTTCGCCGTTAAGAGGTAGCTTCATACTTGTAAAGCTTTCATATAAACGATGTTTACTCATTTTTACTAATTTAGAAGTTATTCTTCGAAAAGTGAACAAAGTAAAATTTAGTTTGAATTAAAAATTAACTATTTTCGTTTTATTGAACAGATTATTTTATTCATTTAAACCTTAAATCAAGTCAACTGCCTTAAATGACTTCTTTTAGCATGCTTCAGAAAGGCAACAGTTAAGTATTTCAATGTTTTACAGAATTCTGCGTATTTTCTAAATTCTATTTTTTGCCTCTGTGTAACAATTTCATCTTAACTCCTAAAATTTTTTTGTTTCAATAAATGTTTCATTCTTATTTCACTTCGAAAGTCATCCTTCAAAAAATGTTAATAAACATTTATTAAACTAAAAATTTAAAGCATTAATGCCCTTATTCAAAAAGAATTAATCAAACAAAAATTTAGTTTTCTGTATGGGACATTGAAATTTTAAACTGTATACGCCGAAATTCCGTTCGCGCATAGAGTTTCCTGTATGCTCTTCTATTTGTAACTGTTTCTTTCTTGCCATGTTTTGCGACATCGAAGCTCTGTTCTTGCTGAAAAACTTTCTTAATTATTTTTTATAATTCTCGAGGCTCTTTGTGATACTTTGTCGAGAGACTTGTGATCAGATGACAACGAACGAAAAAATAATTTGCTTTTCATCTAGTTGTTTGTTTCACCGTCAACATTATCGGATTGACGGTGAAATTATTTTTCAATCAATTCACAGTTGAGCATTTTATGTATCCATGAATTGGTGAAAAAGATTAAACTCTTATTGTTTTCAGTTCCGATTATCGAATGAGGAAAATAGCTCGATTAATATACAGCGTTTTTTTAAATCTTCCAAAGTTTATAACCTAATAACTATGGTTTACGAAAAGATGAAAATTAATCTACATAGCATGAAACAACTGAAGTACTTGAAATTGAATCATGCATATTATTATAATTATAAAGTTCCGAATGAAAGAAAACTATTCGTACAGCGGGATGGCAGCCGAATTGCTGAATTCAAATTCAAGCGTCAACAAATATCGAATAGGAATAGCCCTGAATGGATCTATTTACTTTTGCGAAGCATTTGAATTTTTGGCAAACAGATCTAATTACAAGTTGATTACATTATTAGCTTCAAGAATCTTCACGACAACCAATTTAAGAGAAGAACAGCAAATTGCAGACTCGAAAAGAATTATATAGGCTACATTACAGATTTGGAAATTATGTAGAAACCGCCGAATATAATTTATTCAACTTATGCGAATAAAGTAAATTTGGTTGTTACCAAAAGTGATGATACACTCGAGAAAGTAAAAAAATATT